>VXBU01012579.1:173590-206128 GCA_013400315.1 Bombycilla garrulus | reverse complement strand
GAAAAAGGAAAAAAAAAAAAAAAAAAAAAAAAAAAAAAAAAAAAAAAAAAAAAAAAAAAAAAGGGAAGAAATGTCAGTTTTTAAACAACAGGAGCATAGAAGCATTGCTACAGATTGCATCCCCCCCATTGGTCTCTGAAAAACAACAGCAAAGCTTTCACTGTTTCAGGGTACTTTTTATCCTTTGTAACAATTTATCAAATGGACAGCCAAAATACAACCACAATATTTCTAGTTACCTTCTGATCCCTCTAGGAGTTTAATATGGCAGTACACTGTTAGAAAAAGTAAAATTCAGAGGTTCAAGAGTTTAAAACAAATACACAAAATCTTTTTTTAGAACAAGAAAAGAGACATATATGAGGGCACACTACCTGGATGCTATGACTGCAGGAACTGGAACCTCCTTGGGACCAAATGCTTCAGAGTTAATAGTGTCCACAATAAACACTTTAACAGTAGGATTTTTAGCTCCAGCCTTCAAAGAAAATGTTTTAGATTATTAAAACTAGGCTCTGAATAATTCGGACTGAGGAAAATCAAAGCATTTTTTGCAGGAAAGTAGGTTACAAAATATGAGTTTAGTTGAATATAATAGAGCAAATGGTCTTATAAGATCTCAGAGTGACACTGAAGCAGTAGTACATACTTGATTTTGTATCTTTTCATATATAAAGAAGAAAAAGTTTTAAGCATTTGAGTTTAGTGCCTTTCTCTACTTGTGCTTGGTGGGAACCATTGGTCTGTTTGAAGTGTGGGTCTTTGCAGCACACATTACACATTCAGCATAAAACTCCAGTTTATTCACGATTGCAAGTGCTGTTTGACATCCCAGCTGGGAATGGTTGCTTAAACAGATTTTATGGTTGCTTCTTCACTGCATACGTTATCAGTTTTTTAATTCTTCTCCATGTGTGGTCTAAACCATCAAGTTTTACTTTAGAACTGTGACCCAGCTAACAGGTGAAGAAATTCTTATGAAACATACACATGATCCCTTGCAATCATATGAACATGATCAGAGTCAGGAGAGCTTTCTAATACATGCTGAAGAAATGCCAGCTCGAAACCTTCTTGCTTTAGATCTGTCACTTGAAAGCTTTTAAAATCCAAAGCCCCTTGAGATCAAAAAGCACTATGAAGTATGCAAATAAAGTGAAGCTTCCATAGCCCTAATTTTTGAAAATAAAAAATTATTTAGGCTCATAGTTTACTTACTATAATGAAAAATAACAACTGCATAGTATACATACCAGACTAAGTAAACTGAATTGAAAAATATTAAATCTTGACAATGCAAGCATACACTTTTGCACACGCTTTTTACCTACATAAGTAATTCCATTTTTTTCACTGATATTATATTTAAAATTTTGTATGTAAATTTCAGAACTTAGACTTGTTTTCTTCATTTAAGTCACAATGGATTTAACCACGGTAATAATTAAGGAATTAAGCACAGTTAATTTTCGCATTGTCATAACTCATTTCTCAACAGAAAGGAAGTCAAAAGAATGATAAAACATACCTTTGGGTATGGGATAGCTATTTTTCTAGGATACTGGTCCTCACCAAAATATGAATATTCAATAACTGGTATGTCAGAATCATTAAATTGTACATATGCTAAATATCTTCCACTTGGAGACCACCACAGTGCATATTTTGTAGCTAGCATCTCCTCTGAGAAAAAGAAAAAGTTTATAACTGTAATTGCCTTCCAATAATTTTAGCATTCTACTCAGCAATCTAGGCACATAAAGACAGCTACACTAAATAAATAACGTCAAACATCTCAAAATATGCACACAGATCCCACTTAATTCACTTGAGATTTTCCTGGGTGCATGTTTTTTTAAATTTTTTTTGATGCACTGAAGTGCCAAATTTTAACTGAAATTAAAACTTTAAATCCTAATTCCCAGCCTCTGCCTTTGCACCAGAAGGAAAAAACTTTGTAGAGTTCTGATACAGTTTCAGTAACAAAGACTCAGGACTTTGGTCATGTGTTATGAATACAAAATTCATACCTTCTACAGCAAATACGATATAGAAAACAAATAATCCTTGGGGCTTAAAAAGCCAACAGTATCATCACAGATATTTTAAAATGGATTGTGAGAACTGGAAACAATCTAAACAAAGCATTTATCAAGTTGCTGCCCTTCAAGATTTACTTACCTTCATAGACCCAGTCAGGAATCCCATTAAATATTTCATTCTGTTCTCCATCACTAGTTATTTTGATTGATGCCTCTCTGGGACTTTGCTTCAAATAGATATTATTCTGATATACATATACCTAAAGACAAGAAAGTTTATTTTTAAGAGTACAGGCAAATAACAGGATTAGAACAAGGTCTTCTGCAGTCAGTACTCCTACATTACACTAGCAAGGCCTAATGAATACAAAGTGGGAAATGGTACACTAACTGCCCTTGTAAATTCTGTAAGAGTTGGTACCTCAGCAAATAAATCATACATTACAGGCCAAATTCTATATTCAGCAAAAATTTTAAAACAGATTTTAAGTATTGCATCTGCAAATCTCCATTTTAAAATTATGTGTTACACAGCATCAAAGGGAAACCAATTGGTTTTCAGGCCTTGAAACTGCATTTAATCTTATGTAAAATTATGTTGGTCAGTTCTGGACAGAGACTGGTGAGCAAACTGAAACACATAATGTACCTGAGAACATGAATTATTCTTTATTGAGACACAGACAATAAAATCTGAACAAATTAAAACTGTTTTCTTTGTCATTATTTCTCATAACCAAGATTAATAAACACAGGCCTGTAAAAATAAGGCCTAATAAAATAAAAAACGAAGGGAGATAAATGTCTTTTAGCCATACAAAGCAAATTCATTCTAGCACTTAATTATCTTTACTAACCAATTTGTGTCCAACGGGTGACCAGGATATATACTGAATTTTATGTGGAAGCTGATTTTCTGTTACAAAACCACTAAAAAAAAGGAAAGAAGTTGAGATGGCCTTTTGTGCCCAGTGCAAATGGATCATTATACTGTACATGAATAAAAAAGTCACAAAGTTATTTTCTAACTGCTCATCGTTTCTCAAGGAATGCACAATTAAGGCAGGCAGAGACATGCAGTTAACATGGTGTGCACCACTGTGGCAAAGGCTTAAACTTACTCCTTTGAAAACCTATTCAACAGCCTAAGGAGCCAGCCTTATCTCTTTCCAAATGCAGCACAAGCACCTACAGCCATTTGCTGTAGCTGCAGTCTGCATTAACAGTCCCGACAGGTTACTGTGAAATGTGAACTCAGCACACACTGAGGCAGGCACATAGCAGCACGTCCAGCACTTGCTGAGGATCCTCACTCACATGCAGCACCTCTCTACTCACATTATCTTGCAGCGACTTTTTCCTGTCACCTTGAGCCAACAGTTTCCCAGGAATGGTGCAGCTCGGTGCAGCCCCTGTTGCTCAGAACTAAGAAGCATTTGGTCACGCTGCTACTTACAGCATAAAGTGACTGCAGAGGCAGATGGCCTCCTTTGGATTTGGGTGGAAAGGGGAGTGAGTGGTTTGGGCAATCTTTGGAAAGAGACCAAATACCATGGGAGAAGCTATAGACTTTTGAGGAATGCAGGATGGGCTGTTACAAGTTTGTAGGGAAGCTGAAGATTATATTAATAATAAAAAGAATGAATGGGGATGGAGACAAAAGAGAATATTGAGCAGTGAAGTTTTAGGGCATGAAATAGAAATCAATCCTGATGAAAAGAATGTATGATTTTTTCTCAGAGAATTTTTTTTTTTCAAGCAAACTAGTAACCTGACAGATTTAGGCAAAAGCAAAGCAAGTTGGGAGTTACATTACTACAGTTTTGGAGTGAATGCTTGCAAGCACATCACTACAGTGTATTCACCACAGTTCTCTGTAGGAAATACCAGTCCTTACCCATTTATGAGATCATAAATATGATATGATGCCGTATAAGAGTATCTCCACAGCTGCATAAATGAAGCAAGAGAATATGATTAGCCTTGAGAAAAAGAATCTAATTACAAATAATCAGCTGCCTCTTCACAGCCTATCCCTTTCCAAAGACCAAGAAACATTTATCTATGGTAAACACAATTAACAAAATACTAAATAAAATCAAACATTGCATTAAGAGGTATAATAAAATTATTACCTTTGAATAATTGCTTTCCAGAGCTATGAAATATTGGTCTGATGACATCACATAATTTGAAGCATTAACTTGTTTCTGAAAAATTAAATAGATTAGATTCTGGTCTCACTCACTTTTAAACTGTAAGTTGAAATACAACTGCACTTGTCTGCCATTTATTAATGAAAAAGGTACATACCATTGTGCTGTTTGTCATGATGGTGGTTGCATAATTAATTTCCACATTGTAAAGAATAATATCATCTTCTGCAGACTGATGAAGATATTCATTATCTTCATAAACAAGATAAAATGTCTGTTACCTTCACAGAAGATACTACAGAACAAATTTGTTTATCAACAAATTCATATCTATTTCAAAGAATAGGTTTTAAGCAAATATCTTTTGGCATCTACATAAAAAAATGTTTTTCTTCTAATGATGTTGAGGTACAGAGTTATGAAGAAAATGTCTTCAGAATTCTTGAGTACATTCTCGAGATTACACTGCACAGAGTATCAACTATTTAACTTTACAAGTAAATGCCAGATTTTATTCTCATCAATGTCTGATCAAGAATGCCAATGACAGACTCATTAGAAAGTCAATATCAAAATGTAAATGTTTTATAGGAAAAGATCTTATCATTTTACCAGAACATTCTTATTTGTCTATTCTGCAATTGACACTGCATGACTCTGCCCTTACTCACGAGTCCTACAAAATGAGGGCGAATGGACTTCACTGAAAATGGAATTTAACCATATCTGTGCTCAAGATCTGAGCTCTTGTTAGGCAGAGAACGAAGATCAGAATTTTAGTTTCAGATTATTATTTTCACTGCTATAAAGGGAGAGAAGGAATTACATATATGGTATAGCTAGGAAACAAGACTAAAAGTTAAAAAGCAGCCTGAGACATTGTGAAGATGTTAATTTTTAGGAAATTAGATCACCCTTGGATCTTCTGAGCACTCTTGTATAATTTCTGAAACAGTATTTTTGTTTAAAATCACCCTTAGGATGAGATGTACAATTTTAATTCCTTGTTTCAGAAGAGAAGTAGACATATGGAATGCTGTAGGCATGACTATCTATGGAACCTATGGCATGACTTTTGTGTGAGTTTTGTGACTGTTAAAAGGAAAAACAAGTCTAAGTGAGAAAGCTATAAAGAGAGAAGAAGAATATTAGGTTTAGGTGATATGCTGCCTACACTCTTCAGGCATTCAGACAGAATTCTTACAAACAGTGACCTAATTTTTAAATCATACAAGCGATATCAACATACTTCAAACTGTTAATCGTAAAATTGAACTACTGCAAGCAATGCCGTATAAGGCTTTACTTCAGTTCTAAAATTGTGGGCACTATGTGAATGGGCATTATGCTTCTTGCTATTGGCAGAGAACAGTGCTTGAGGCAGCACAAAAAAGGGAGTAGTATGTGTGCTAGAATGCAATCAAGGTTAGCTCCAGTCTGCCTGGGCTGTGCAATTCAAGGATAACGAGAGCAGCACTTCAGCCATAGACACATTTATATCAATAGTAACTAACTTCATGTCTCCACCTTAAGGAACTTAGAAAATCGACTTTATTTTCTTATGCAATATCCTGGAATTCAGGAATTTCACCAGTGTCAGCATTTCCTTAAATGAAATTAGAACAGCTGGCTCATTGCAGAGGCCACTACTGAAAACAAAGAACAGGGCCTGTAAGACAGACTACCTATCTCAGTCACTACAAGTGGTAAGTGAAAAAGTGCTGTGAAAGCCATGAAAAGGAGATTGCTTAAGGAATGACTGACACATTGACAAATATCTTTCACTTGCTGCAATGAATATGACAGTAAAAGAAATAAAACACTGAAGGCCTCTGTAAAATTATAGTATATACTTGACTCAGACATATCTTTTGAAACATCAAATACCTGGATTTTCTAGAATGACTGACAGAAAAGTAAATTTCAACCATAAGTTTTGACTAACACATTGTTTAATTTCATAGTTAACATTCATTTAAAGTAAAGCTGGAAAGAAAACACATTTCTCAGTCTGTGTAAACCAGTCTTGAAATAAATATTAGAAAGTCTTATCTATGTCTGAGAAAAGGTTTACTTACCTGACACCCAATATGGAAAAAATGTTTTATATTGGAAGTTTCCATTCAAATAATCCTCCAGTGTAAGAGCTCTGGGACCATCATCTGTATTGACAACTAAGAATAAGACAAAAAGTTTCTGTTAATCAAAAGAGGGGAAAAAATTTATTAGTCCAGTGTTTTCTTTTTTCCATATTTAATGCCACGGAACAGTGAGGATACAATAGTCCTGGAGATATGCAAAGCGTAGGTGCAGCAGAAAGGAATGTTCTCTGTTACTGTTCTGATAAGGTTCTTTAGCCTCTAAAGGACTCATCTTTGGGAATGCAAAATTAACAAGACAAACTAATTTATTTCAACCATTTATTCACTCAGACACATTAATCTGAAGACCCTTTGAGTCCAAATAAGCCTTTTTCATATGAATGACAAATTAAAAGTTGTTTGGTGTTTTTTATTTTTAAGCATGGGTTTCATGAACTTGTAGAGGCAACTATTTTCATCGTGACCTTCACACATTCAGCAAATGGTCAAACAACAGGATGCACCTACTTTCAAATTTTGTACAAGCCTCATTAACCATTGTTAGAAGATGGCTTGCAAAATAATCACCATCCACATATATTTCTTAGTAGTCTAAAATGATAAACATCGATGAAGGAATTCAGGTAAAAATGATGCTGAAAAGTAATGACTGAGTGAACCCAAACTGGAACTTTTTATTTAATGCTGCAAAGGAAAATTGACAATGATTCTTGAAAGAAGACAGGTATTCGAATATTTGATTTCTAAGCAGGTCAGATAACTGTATTAAAATAATGCAAGAAGTGGAGCCTGGTTTTCTGGCTCTTGTCTGGCTATATTTTTTACCAAAGCTAAACTTAAGGTAGGGCAGATTTTAAAAGAAAATTCAAGGACAATCAACTGGAAAAGAAGACAATGATGCTGCACAGTTCCTGTGTAGAACCTATGCAATTCACAAGAGTGAGAGTAATCAAAGTATTTAATCCTCAAAAAACACATGAACTTTACTGTTAGAGGCCAATTTTTAAAGTTCAACAGCATAATGGCAGCTTTCAGGTCTAGGCATTCTGGACGATATGCTTTCTCCTTTAAAATCAAAGGGATTTCTGCCAGGGTTTTCAGAGGTAGTAGAGATGTCACACTGCAGCTTAGTAGATCTTTACCACTTCCCCTGTTTGTTCCTTCAGAGCTCTCAGATGACAGTCAGATAATCAAGATGACTCGTTGCTCTCAGGTTTCATATCATGCTCCATCACTTGCTCATTAGTTGCCCTCTCTGTTAAGATCACACTGACTTCCTGGGAAATGTTTCTTCATATTGGCTTCTATGGTACTTTGTAATAATAATACATATTTTCTTCTGCTAAGTGACTATTACTTACTGTAGAATACACATGTCAGGCTGACTGTTGACACAAGCCTTGTCTGCACTAATGCAGAAGAAAGCTATCACAAGGAATAAAACTGAATGCCAATCCAGAAGCAGAAATCTGTCTGTATAAACTCTGAGCTAACAATATGCCCAGAAAATATCCCAAGAAGTTCAATAAGAAGTTAATTCCTCTTGCTAATACTATGATGGCATATTACAGATCTTTGATGCAATAATGATAAAAATAGAAGATGGCAGATTTAAAAAAAAATTGCACAGAAGATAATTCCAAAGAATCCAGTTCTAGTTATGTTGAATGATGACTACTCATCACTATCTCCCAGTTAAAATTCTCTAATTAAATAAGCTTACTAGTAAAAGAAATCAAGATCTATTTCCAAGGTTGTTTGTATAGAAAACTCAATATTTGCAGTAATTTTTGATATCTTAATCTGGCAAAATTACCTGGTTCCTTCTCTCATCTTAAGAGACAAGCAATATCACAAACGTCTCATTACTGGTCGAATTTTCACAGCTCTAATTTAAACCTTCCCTGTATTAACTATTTCACCCTTACATACTTAATATTCTGTGAGGATTTATTATGACTACTGATTTTCAAAATGTGCCTACTAAGATCTGAACTTCTACTACTGTACTGCAAAAAATTTGAACACAACTATTTCTCACTTGAGTACTTACAATTTTGGATGTTTGTTTTAGGTAACACAAGATAGCAGCAGCATCATCAATAGTTACCCACAATTGTTGCTAATTCTTCTGTAACTAGAGACTTGACTTATTCAATAACAGTATCTTAAATTTCTGCTCACAAAACAGACATTAATATAAAAAGTAATTTATGTATCTGTAGCAATGTATAGACATGAATTTGGATGGCTGTTGGTAGGCTTGGAAAATTCTTTCATTGTGATTTGTTTCTCTATGCAATAATAATAAGGATGAAAAAAAATGCCCAGGGACAAAAAAGAAATAAACAGCACATCCAGCCACAGAAATGAAAGCTTACCACATTTCACCTTTGCTCACATCCCTTTACCATCCTGCTGCCTTGGTTTTAATCCTTCATGGTCCATTTCCACTCATTTACAGGGTGAAGTTCTGCATTTCTCTTTGCACTGAATTTGATATTTTGCTTCAGTGTCACTTGCTTTATATACTTAATTATCGTAATTACTCACTTGTGTCTTTGACTGTATTGGACTTACATGTACAATTGCAGTGATAAAAGTCTGTAAGCATCTAATAATTATCACTGGCTTTTTGCAGATATCTTCTCCTTTACCTTTCAGTTCACTGTAATGAGAACTTAATAAAACACAGAAAGCAAAACTTCCAGTTATATTAAACTCATCCCCTTTTTCCTACAGTACCTTCTGTCATCTTCATCAACTTCTTCAGGCTGCCAAACTGATCCTTGGTCTCTAACCTCTTTGTTCCCTCACTACTATTTTTTCAATTTAAATCTCATAAAAATATTCTGCATTCACTGTCATAAAATGCAGATCTGATGGGAGTAAGTCTGACTTGACACTATGAATTTACCTCATAGTGAAAGCTCAGATTTGACCATGCTTAGCTAGACAAAAAATCTGGCACACCACTGTTGACAGTAAAAGTCAAACCCGTCTCTCTGAGGTGGTATCTCTTCCAGCACTGCATAATATATATGCATATATATATATATGTATCTATAGATATATATGTAATTGATATATATCTATCCTCATATTAAAATGGTGCATAACAGAATCATCCCTAACTGCTTCAGAAACCTTCAGCCCTTCTCTCAACAACCCACAATAAACATTAGTCACAGAAATACCAGATATAAAAGAGATTTCACATTTCACAAAACCTGCATATTAACTGCAGGACTTAACTTTCACAAGACTTAAGCAGATGGCTGATTTTATAACATTTAGTTGTAAACACAAAATTGTTTCTCCATCTCAGTCCTCCTGTCCACACAAGAAAAAAAGAATAGTAATAGAAAAAATATCGTGTAAATAGATACTGTCACTGGAATACAAGCCTTTTGTTTATATTTTAATTATTTCAGAGGCATTCAAGTAATCTGCTATAGTGATAGGGTCACATAAATACTTGTAAATACTTACTAACTTGTGATAGAAAACAATTAGCATCAAGTCAGTGCCACTCATGTTCAAAATTTCAAAACTCATTTAAACTTCACCAGAGGACTCAGCAGACCACACTGGGTTGATTTACCTACAGCTGGCGTAATAGCACTAGAGCAAATTTATCCATCCCTATTTTATACAATGCTGACTTTAATTTTCAAATGCAAGCTTGAGTATATTCAGAAATAATTCATCATACCCCATCTACAAAAAAAACCAACAACAACAAAAAATTAAGTTGTAACTGGCACACAGAACTTCTGTAATTATTACACAAGCACTTAAAACTAAATGCAAATTCACCAAGCTAAAGAAAATTACTAAGATTTTCGCAAAGTCTCCTAACCCTTAACACAGAAAAATAATATGAGAAGATCTGAGAGTTATTTTTGCAGCCATGACTAAGAACATTATGTATCATGCACAATGAAATTAATTCAGGTGCTTTGCACTTCAAGGAGTTCCTTGTTTCAACATCTGCTGGCATTTCAATTCTACCTTCAGGATATTTCAGCTGTCAGTACATTTCTGTAAAGTGATAAAGGCATAACAATTCTGACAGGACAATCCTAAACATGATTTGATAAACTTTTGTGAACTTTAGAAGCCACAACAGCCAAAGACACTGCATTTTACAATACATTGGATTAAAAAAACCTTACCTCTTGATGGAAGCAGTATAATACACATAATTAATAAGGAAAGCAAAAGGCATATAACCACGCCAAATATGATTTTTAGCTGGGTCTGCAGAACAGAAACAAACAATAATTACATTTTTACTATTGCCTGAAGTTTACTTCCATGGCTGGTACATAATGAAACCCTGCTTCTCACTAACTGCTGTAATCTGTCCAAGCAACAAGCAAAAAATGTCCCTGCAGTACATATGAAAAGACTTCCCTTTCCTTCTTATTTAAAGCAAATATTTTCACATCAGAGCTTGCCCTTGTGCAGCAGCTGACAGTTTAAAACAAAGGTAAATGCTATCAAAAGTTGAATTCAGAAGCATACAGACCTTCATTTTCCTGTCGTATTCTAAAAGAATGTAAATTCTCTCTTCTGGGTGTTGGTCAGTAGATCTAGGAGAGGATTTTGAAAAGGCAGTGTCTGTTTTCACAGTCGGAGGCCAAACCTCTGGTAGACTTTTTTTCCTACGTACTTTTGGAAACTGTGCCAAATTTCAAAGGCTTTCCATAAAATTGAAACCACACTTTTGGGGAAGTTCTTGGACCAGAAATGGACAGTGGGAGGCTATTGGGGTGGTGATCATGTACTTCCCATCAATGTGACTTCTAACCACATCTGCTTACACTAACTTGAGGTTTTATGACTCATCAGATACTTGACATGAACTGTTTTTCTCTAAAAAGTATCTACTCTGTTTTTTGGCAATCTCCACATTCTCAGGACATAGCCATGACTGTATTTCTACTCTCTACAGAGAAATTAGAAGAAAATCCCATAGCTTTATTGTTTATGCAGAATTCACATATGTTTACTTTTAGAAATAATAAATGATGGCACAAGAATGCAAAACAAGCAGCAGAAACAGATACTGTTTAATGTCTTCCACATGTGAGGAGAATGCCTGTTTTTCCCTGAAAACGATGCACATCTATAGGATACGCAGGAGAGCTTAAAGAAGTAAATACATACAGGCCCAGCGGAAATTCTGAAATAGTACTCAAACCACCAATTACACCTATTTTATTTAGCCCACTGAAAGGAGGTCAGCTGAAAACTGGGAAAACTCGAGACCGCAGTGTCAGGTTACATAAATCCATCCCTCAAGAGTGAGGAGAAAGGCTGGAAAAGGCAAACAGAAATCCGCCGCGCCCGGTCCCCGACGTCACACACACGCCGCGTTTGGCGGTGAACCCGGCGCGGCGCGGCGCGGCGCGGCCCGAGCGGCGCCCTGAGGGACCCGGCCCGGCTCTGCCTAGCTCCGCAGCGCCGTGTGGAACCCGGCCCGGTCCGGCCCCGCCTGCCCGAGAGGCGCCCTGAAGGACCCGACCCAACCCGGCCCGGTCCCGCATGGCCGCGCAGCGCTGCCCGCAGAAGGGGCCGGCGGGCGAGAACCGCGGGGGTGGCACCGCGCCCCCTGTCGGCATACCGCAGACACACACGGGCACGGGGACACGCACGGACAAGGACACACACACGGGGACGGGGACAGGGACACACACACAGGGCAAACACACGCACAGGGACATGAGCACACACAGGGACATGGCATGGACACAGGGACATGGACACATGGGGACACAGACACACACACATCCACACAGGGACATAGTCATACAATACATACACATGGACACACAGTACAGACACACACACACACACGCACGAACATGGACACATGCGCAGACATACAGATACATGGACACAGACACACCATACAGACACACGTATAAATGGACATGCATACATATACATAGACATACACAAACACACACACAGACATAGACACATACACAAACACACACACATGTGAGAAATGTCACCTGCCAAAGAAGGCCACAATCTCACAGAATATTCATATAAAACTTAGGGCTGGTGACTGGAAGTTGCAGGTTGAGCTTAAGTGTGTTGATTTTGCATGCAGAGTCTGATGACTCACTTCACCTTTCCTCCTCTGGGACAGAGTTAATTTTCTTCTGAGGAAAGGAGTCTGCAGTGGTAGTGCCTCTGTATGAAAGTCGCTGGGACTGATTTTCAGAGGAGGTTAACAAGGACCAAGTACCCAGATCATACTGAAATTCAGTAGTTGATGGGTTCATCAACTCCTCTGGCTTCTCTGAAAATTGAAAATCTAGTAGATGAGATAGGTTTTCTGTCACACCAAATTGTCCAGCAGAACTTGGGCTAACTAGGGAGAATTTATTAGAGAGTATCACAAAGAAAAAAAACCCCAACATTTAGTATATTATCCCTCAAGTGGCCAAGTTACTGCCTTAGCTTAACAGTATGGGCTGGAATTTGAATCCTAGCTGTTAAACAGCCTTGGTGAAGCAGAACTGATCTGGGCAGTATTTTGGCAATATTCATTGCATTAGACTTGAAGAAAGAATTTTTGAAAGTATTCAAATTTATCGTCTGGAAAAACAATGATATGGAACATGCCTTATTTTCTCATAAATATTCAGTTCCCCTCTCTCTGCAGTTTTTGTCATAGCAATAAATTACAAGTTAAACAAGATTAAATTTCTGAATGAGATCCATCCTGGTGAGGTACGACATGCAGGACAAAAAGGCTGAGAAGGCTAAAATACATTTGTTTATACAGTGTTTCTATATATATTTTTGCATATATATTGTTTATGTATATCGTTTGTACATTGTTTGCTATGCTAAAATACACTGTATAATAACGGCAGAACTCAGCTCAAAACCAGTAGTTTTCCTAACAAGATAAAACTGCAGCTACTCAAAATTTCCATAACAAAAAAGATTTGTGACAAAAGAATTTTTCCCCTTGTAACTCATGCTTCATATTAGTATTTCCAAACTGCTCCTTATTTCCTATCATTCCATAATTAATGCTGTTTTTATTTTCAATAACATGGTTCAGAGAAATAAATTTTTTCCTACCAAAATCGGTTATTTCTACCAACCAGGACATCACAAAATTGCAAGTGTAAATTTTTGATCAGGACAGTTTTCCATTCCAAATATGCAACTTCTTCTAATGAATGCATACTTAGAGAATGCTTCAAAGGAAATGATTCAATCTCACATGATCTAAAAGGCTTTACAAAATGACTTTATACTGCATTCTATGTATTTGTCTGCTTCAGAAATCAAATTATTTAGGCATGAGTTTTAATGAGATTCACAATGGTTGCAGATTAGAAGAAAAAAATTACCTGCCAGAGAATGACATTTACAAGCTTTTTAGAACTACTGCTGATGCCTGAACTCCCTTTTCCAGACTGTTTAGACTAGTACCAGTGAAGAAGCAAACAGCAATTCTTTCAACAGCCAAACTCTTGCTAGCTTCTGCAACATAAGAAACCCACAATGTAAGAGAAATAAAAGTGTAAGAAAGGTGGAAAGAGGGTAAGTCACTTGGAGAGATGGGAAAATTAAGGAACATAAAATATACTCAGTTTGGCCAGCAGCTATCCAACCAGTTATGCAACTACTCGAAGGTTACTAAAGTATTTACTCTTTACATGTGAGGAAATGCAAACTTACAGATGTAGGTTGTGCATGACATTAGACCAAAAGGAGACAGAGCAATGAACATACAACTGAGGTGGATCAAGTTCTTAAGCAGCCACATTGACAGCTAGACAAATCCCCAACGAGTATGTTTTTTTCTCTCCACATTTGTGAACTACCAAAACCTGTAAGTAATAAATACAACCAGGATTTGTCACACTCCCTGGAGGAAGTTGGGTCCCTAAAGGCAATAAATGAAGAGGTAAGCAGAAGATAAAATACAGCAATTTAGCTTGTTTTTTACAACTTCACACTTCCTGGATGGGCAGTATAGGTGTGTTTTACAACCCCATTCAGAGAAAATAACTTGACTGGAAATTTGTTACCCTACACACCAGGAGGATTAATTTGAGGTTCATTATGCATTATGCTGAAGTGATATTGTGCAAACACTCTTTAAGCTTTGGTGACAATGTGGCAGAATCACGCTAGGAACTGGGAGTGTAACAACAGCACCCAGGTGAACTACAAGAAGCCCAGGCATGTTTGTCATACAGGTCTGTAGCACATGTGCAGAAATTCATCTGCATATGATTTTGTTGCTTCAGTAAAGGGAAGTATTAAGTAGATTTCAGAAAATCTACTCAGCATGGAAATTTATTTGATTGAAGACCCAGCAGCAATCTATGAAATGATGTTGTATTTTTACCAGTGTTTTACACTTTAAAAGCACCGAATGAACTACTTCAGATACTTCAAGATGCTATGTACAGTGTATTATATTGCATTTATATACCTGTAACAACTCATTAATAAAGAAATCCAGAGATGATCCAGAGGATGAATGATATCTGGATGTTTTCCTAAGAGGCTATTCTAATCATCAATTCAGTTACTGTTGTAACAACAAACAAACCTTCTTTCCACTCTCCAATATCTTACTTGCAAAGGATGTGGGGGGGAAAGAAATCTGTCCATAAGATAAATATGGAGAAATATTATGTTATTTTCACAGTCAGAATACCACCATCCTTTAAATTTCTAGGGTGAAGCTACGGTATTGCTATTGTCTAAATACTTCCAGTGGAACAGAATTAACAGTATCACAAGTGGTAAAAGTTAGTTATAGTAATTTATTGAAAAAAAATACACACCTCATTATGTAGCCAGTCTAACAATCCTCTGAAATTGACACAGAAAGAGTCACTTCAGCAATGTGCATCTTAGACACTAAAATAATCAATTTCATGTCAAGGGCTTGATTTTTTAAAAATGTCTTTTAAGAGAAACTTAATTTTAGTTTGTCAAAATATAGCTTTCAGCCATATTTTTGAAGGGAGAAACTCAGTCATGAAAACATGGATGTAGCAACAGTGATCCAGAAATAATGGGTAACTTCTTTGTGTGGCTCCTCTTTTGAGATACTTTATCTTCAAAATGGTTATAGCATGAAGAAAATAATGACCATGGCATATCATAAGGTCTCTTTTCAATGCTCTGGGATTGACAACAGGTCATCTAACACACTTTTGACCCTGTTGTCACCCTGTAGCGAAAAGAGGCAGGAGTTTGTTTCATAAATACACGACTGCAATGCATTTGCCATCTTTGTCCAGGAGTGCAGACAGCAGCTGTGTGACTTTGTCCTTCTCCTTTCTTGTTCTGCTTTTTGTCTTCAAGACAGCTTCCTTATGTCCAGGGGCTTTCCCAGTGCTTATGATGCAGCATTCTCTATGGGACATAGGAGCTTCTGATCAACATATAGAAGTTGAAAAGGCTTTTATTTTAATTCTAATCTTCATCACTTGAAGGACAATGAGCTGCATAATCAAAACTAGGAAACCTGATGGGCAATTCTCCCCATTTCTTAAAAATTTGCTTTGTTGTTTTCTTGTCTGCAAACACAACCACAAAATTTCTAATCTTTAGACAAGGCAGGTCAAGACCTCGGTGAACCATCATATTTCCCCAAGCCTGCAAGTAGAAGGAAATTGCATTTCAAATAAAATAAGACAAGATTATTAGAAAGAAATAAATACAGACAACAAGAAGAGTATGAAAATAAGATGTTTCTCACTTGTCCACAATCTTTGCATATAATTTCTCCATTTGTCTGGTAATCAGCATGCTTATCTTGCAGTGTTTTATTTTCTCTTGTATGATAAAAACTTCTGAAAAACAGAGAGCACTCATCAGAATCCATTGGTCATTCCATGCTACATACAGACATATATAAACAGTGACTAAGATTGCTGAAACCTAAAAAGTCATAGACTCTCTGACTATTGACACACTGAGGAGTTTGAGAAAATGCAAGGTCATGCTTCATGCTCCTAAGTAATGATGAAACACACATGTACTCCATGTCCCTCTTCATTGCATTTCAGGAGCTGCATCCTCCCTTGCACATCTTAAAATGGGAGCAGCAGGCTCTTGTTCTAATAACAAACAGATCTAGCTTGTTTTTTTCAGGTGCCATGGAACTGTCAAAGAAACAATATCATAAAATTAAAGGTTTTCTTTTTATTCCCTGTAGTTCAACCTTAACCCTTAACAGAATCATTTGGTTCTGACTACCCAGACTTGCAGAGTATGTTTACATTCTTGTATCATTTATTTAGGGAGTACTTGATCCTGAAGGTTACTATTAGCCTGTGCAGAGTGGAATAACTACCATACCCCATAGTAAGTGACCTTGTTAATAGTACCACAAAAGCTGCATTTTTTTTTGAAGTCTTAAACTCAATTCACCTTGAAATCAGGAATAAGAACAAATATTTTGTTCAAGCTCCTTAACTGTAAACTTCATAGAGCCTAGGACCCAACAATATTGGAATAATTTATTTTTTTCTCATAGGGCCTAGAGGGTTACCAGCCATGTTACAGCCTCGATGAAAAGAAAATCTGTTTCTGCCTGAAAGAGACAGAGTAGTTCATAAACACTTACTGGAAATCTCTTTTCACACTGACGTGATGCATGTCTTCAATAACTTGTATGTCTTCTCCAGAACATATTGGCTTGTAGCAATTTTTGCATAAGAATTTTATTAGTGAAGGATTTTTCTTGTATGTTTTGCACTGATCTCTCTTTGCCTTCATTTGTTTTTCTACTATACTTTGCAACTGGAAACTCTGAATCTAGAAACAGATCAGTAAGAACACTGTAACATTCTGCTGGAATGACAGTAAGAGTTTCCTTTCTCAGTTATTTTACTGAGTTCACTGTCAACATGACTTCTAGTCAATTTTCCCTTGCTTGTATGTTTTCCCATTACCAATAGAAAACCAGACTTTTCTAAAGGACAAGAAAATAGATAATAAAACAAATATTGGCAAAATAATCCAAAGCCATATGTAGTAACCAGTATTATTTGAAGTTTTTCTCCTCTAAGTAGATTTCAAATAGAAAGTATTTATACAATATAAGTCAGTTTTCTTTAAAGGAAAAGTGCAGAGTTGCTGTAAATACCTTATTTAAATACTCTTCCTGTGGCATCTTCTGGACATGCTGAATGGCCTTATACATCATTTTCTCACGAAAAGTATTAACATCTTCACGTTCAACAGCTCCTGAGCCACTCGAAGCCACAAGAGCATAGGTGCTTTCATCAGCTCGAGCTCTACCACGAGCCTGTAATTTGCAAGGAATACAAAAAGAAACACCACAATATTCCCTATTACAGCACATTTTTTTCCTAATTTTCTAGTGGAACACATGTACTATTCCATCATATGCGCTATCCCCAAAAAGGAGTTTTTTTCCATTTGACTCAGACAGATAAAGAATCAGTGAATAACACATACTATTTCTGCAGTATCAATACCGTGAGAACTGCTCAGGAGATTTGTGATTAGCATGTTTTGTAATGCCAAAACTATATTTTGTTGCCAAAATATAAGCATGCATTAAATATTAAATACATAAATACTTGTGTTCACAAGTTAAATGAAAGCATATATCAAACTGGTATTCTGACATGTAATAATGTCTCTTTGGCCGATGAGGGTGTGATGTCCATACACTGCTGGTACAAATGCCTCTTGTATCACCTGATCTGATGACCATATTCCTGTATCTCTTCTATTAAAAGAGCTTAATGTTTGTGTAGAACTTTGAACAGATGCTACACCATTACAGAGAGAGGCAAATTTTATACTGCATACAGACTGACATGGCAAATGAATCTTGTTGCAAGAGGATTGTCTCTTTTAGCATTCAAGTATTTAAAAATTATTTCCAAACGTCAGGTATATGATTCCCTATTTTCCCACTGCAAAAAGAAAAGCACTATTAAAATAAGTTATGTGTGCAGAAAACTCATACCTGCACCATAGCAATTTCATTGGTGACGAGGCCATAGCGAATAACGATGTTACACTCCTTGATGTCCAGGCCTTCCTCAGCTACAGTAGTAGCAATTAGTAAATTTACATTTCCACATCGAAATTTATCAATAACTTCCCTTTGCTCATTCTGTAAATTAAAATTATTAAATAGACTTTCAGTATTACTTTCTGTTACCAGTTTCTTCTAATTAACAAGTTTCAGTAATTACAGACCAATAATTTCTGAGTGCCAAGCATCAAGTGGCTTTAAAAACTGCATTTAAACGTCTTGAAAAAGAAGGTGATCCTATTGAATATAACAGGTGTTCAGTACTGTACTTTGAGGGAGGAGGGAGCAGAAGCTAATCCTATTATGGTAACGGAGCTTGGAGCTTTATGGTAAGATAGGATTGGAGCCTATGTCACAGGTACTAGGAGATTTGATAATATAGTTGTTCTATTGCTTTCAAATTCTTTAAATACTTATTAATAGACAGGATTTCTATCACTTCAGTATTTTCTGATTGAAAAGTAGACTTCCAGCTCCAGTTATAAAGTACTTAAAATTCCCCATAATAAACAGAGAACATAACTCTGTTGATCTGGGTAGAACCAAAGATAACAACAATGATACATTTAAAAAAGAAAAGATCTAAATCACAGACTTCTGAACCAACTGGGTGTTTGTCACCAGCTTGAACAGAGGAACAGAAACTTGCTGTTTGCTATATTCAGTTTCAACATGCAGAAGCTATTGTTTTGCTTGTACAATGAGCCACAGCAATTAAATTCCAAGTTTGATAGAACTTAAGCAACTTTTGGAGAGAATTTTTTGAGAGAATGTTTTTTTTTCCTTGAAACTCAGTGCAGCAGAAGAAATGGACTCTGCCCAGCAGCAAAACACACAGTTTTTGCCTAAATGCTGATATGGGGAGTAAAGAGCAGAACAGAAGAGACACTAAGTACTTCGATTTGAAAATATTTTAATTGCAAGGATAGATCACCACAGAGATCTGGTGTATGAAATCAACATAATGGTACAAGATGGACACAAGTGAGTGATCAATTGTGATATTTTCAAGTATGAATTTTGGCAAGTTTTCTTTCAATGGTTATGCGTCAGTGTGAAGCATGCATATAAATAGGTGTAATTTGATTTAAGCAATGATATTACAAAAAGACAGGCATAATCAACTTTGCAGCTTTATTTTTCAACTCAACAGCTAAAATATACCGCGAATTACTGTTGTCCTGATAAGTATAAACTCATTTAACTATTGCATTTTTGCTCTTTCCATTTTCTTTACTTTTGCTTCCTATGCCTTGCTATGACTTGGGTCCCTTTTGACAATACACTGTTCTAGGCAATGGATGCTGGTTACTCCTATTGCCATAAAATCCAAAACGAAAAAGCTTTTTACTCATGGATTATTCCAATATTATTATTCACATATCTTTATGAAGATAAGTTGCTGGCAGGTATAATATCAGAACTCTGGGCTCTGAACTTCAGTTCACTGGCCTAGTACTCAAACAAACATGATTTCCAAAATCACGTACAAGAGGTAATGTTAACAAGCATGGTTCTGTACCTGAGTCATGGGCTTCATTTCACTCTTATGTCCAGAGCCAATAAGATAATGGGCCCTAATTCCCACTTCTTCAAATTTTGGGTTGTCCTTAATCCACTGGAATAGAGCAAAGGCACTTAGACGAGTCTTTGTGAAAATGATTCCTCGAGGTTCCTCAGTCTTTGTGAACTCCTCCATTAAAGTATTCCTCAACTTTATTAGCTTCTCATTTTCGTTTTCTGGCTTTCCAGTCAACTCTTTCAGCTGTTTCTTTTTTGCTTTAAAAAACACAGATGTAAATTAAGAATATGTAACCATCTAAAATAACATTTGGAAACAAAATAAACCCCAGAACACACAAAGCAAAGAGCAACTTTCTATGTAATTCTCACAGCATGGCTAATTCACATTCAGTTTGAAGAGCTGTGGCATACCAATTATTTTTGAAGTGAGTTTATAGTCACTAAAAACACACTAATCAGACAAAATAAATCACCATTATCATACAGTTCACCTATATTTCATGCTGAGAATAAGCCAAAGGAAAAAACCCACCTACACACACAAAGTGGGTACAGAGTCAAATGCACTGTAATAAAGACCTAAATCACAGCTTGTAATATTTACAGAACTATTTTAAAATAATGGAAAGAAGTCTTAAAAGGAGAAACAGATTAATATGCACAGCCTCAAAGCTGATGATGTGTTTATAAATCTAGACATAAATTGTCCTTGGGACATGAATTAAAGTAGGAGTTCTCACTAGAAACATGCAGTACAGTAGACATCAGCATGGACATGTTGTTATTGATATTGCAGCTCCAAGACATTTCAATGTACTCAGTGAACTGTCAAATGAATGACTCTCTTCAACTGACTCTATTGACCATAAGGAGGGAGGAAGCTGGGTCACACTCTGCAGTATAATCTGTTTTTGTTTGCACCACCCAAGAGTCATGGGTGATGGGAGCAAACTTGTCTAGCTCTTTCTCATTGCAAAGGCACTAAAGGAAAAAAATGCAGTGAAAAAGATTCATGAATGAATCCTAATTCCAAGGTGTCTGATTGAAAAAAAAGGCAACTAACTTTTGTCTTTGCAGTTTGATCTTTTGTTGAATTCTCTAACTAAATCTTCTTTGCCTGAAACTAACTCAAAGTTAGGACTCTCTTAGTATGTAGACAAACAAACTTTGGCAGAAAGGGTTGGTTAAGAACCCATAATTACATTACTTTTGTATTCCATTTGCTCCACCTTTTGCCCCCCCAAGACTGTCTTCTAAAATACATCTTTTATGTTTCTGTTAAGAGTGTCCTCAGGGACACTTCAGTGGATAAAAACAGAGAATTTACTGACATCAAAAAAGGTGCCTTTAGGTGGGAGCTGAAGAACCATTATGAGATATTATGACATGATCCCAATATTGTGTTGTTTAATGCATTCAAAACTGTATGAACTGGGATATCAAGGTATTGTGACAGTAAAAACCACAGCAATCTCTAGGATGCAATAACTAATAGGCCCATGCAAACCATGTTAGGGCACAACTATGGATTTCAAATACTAAATATCACAATGTATTTCAAACTCACCATGAAATAAACCTATTAGAAATTCATCTGTTTCATCCTGTTTTGATACTGCTGGTTCATCATCATCACCATCCTCATCCTCATCATCACTCCTTACTGTCTTCTTACTTTTCTCCTCTTTATAGAACTTATTTAGGTGATTGTAGGCATCCACCATTCGGATGGTGTCATTTATCTGGAGAGCATCATTGTATTTCTTCAAGTGTTCTGCACAGACACGTTCCCTGCGTTTTTCTTCTTTTGCAGCTAGAAGGGAACAAAAATACAAAACAAGTTAGTATACAATGACCCAAAGAATCCAAAGCTGGAGTATGTTTGCTAAGCAGTTACCTCTTCTCTCTGCTCTGATCACCCACTGTTCATAGGTTTGAGTTCCAAACTCAGACTTTGGATGCAGCTGGCAATAGTTTTGTATTTCTGTCATAATCTCAGTAATTCTCTCTTTAAATGGATCCTAGAAATACATTGATCAGGCAAAGTAAGTAAGCATCTTCTGGCAACAAAAACTTTGGCTAATACCACATTGAATAACATTTTAAAAATTAAACCTTAAATTTAAAAATTAAGGCTGTTAAGTGTGTTTAGTGTTATGGAAATATACAGTTCAGAATATTACAAAAATTATACTGTTAAACAGAACTTTTTTAAAAAAATGGAATATAGTATCATCACTTCAATACAAGTATTTCAGCTTTAGAAGGCCTTTTGACCAGATAATGCAAAATATAACTGACATAAGTAAAAATTTAGTTCTATTTGACTTTACTGATACTTTTTGAAACAGAGGAAAGCAACAATATTCAAATTAGGACTCTGGATCATCAAAAGTCTACAGAAAAAGAGCATTAGGCAAAAGTTTTTGATACTGTACAAGAGATTTTTAAAGGGCAATATAACTTTAATTTTTTTAAACAAATGTACCCTTTTTTTGTCATCTGCAATCACAGTCTTCTTAGATGGTTCCTTCACCTGATTCTTTAGCTGGGAGGCATGCTCTTCAACAGTCATAATTCTACATGCATCAAGATTGGCACAGATCTGGGAGAAAAAGAAATGTTATTTCTTTAATATTGAATGAGTTATTTCACATGAAAACTGAATTAATGCAACAGAGCTTCTTATTTATATATTGAGGTTTATATAACTTGACTTTCTTCCCACAAAAACTGGATAAAGGCAGTATCAGCACAAGAAAGTCCATCTTTGAAAAACATCTGAGATAAACTGCTCAAGTTACTTTTAAGGCCAGAAGTGATCCTTGCATATAGGAAAAAAAATTGTGGATCAAGATGACAACCAAGTGTTTTGAGAAGGAAAATACAGCATCAGTCCTTCGGAAGAACAGATTTTGGAGCACAAAATAAAGTAATGGTAAAATAGAAAAAAAGAAAACAAATACTAGGGATTAATTGTAAAAGTAAGAGCTGTCATGAGAGTAGAAAATAATTTGAGATAATCTTTCCTGGAACAGGAAGATACAGAGAGAATTTCTGTGCTAAGTGCACAGCTGAACTGGATTCTTCTGCTTTTGACCTCTTCCAATGAGAAAATATATACATGTCATTAGGCAATAAGGGAGACCATAAAATTATTCTAAGCAGAGAAAATATTAAAGGAAGACTGTCAGGTGATCTTTCTAATGTCTCCAGTGGTAGTCGTATATTTCAGCTTGCATATTCAGATTAATCTTCAGATACAAACCCCAGAATCCTATCATAAGGAATTCAGAGCTGACGAAAAGGAATTTTCTGCTTTTTCCATTGCCAGCAAGTTTTTTTTGTCAAAATTCTTTGTAATTCTGTCTACTTCAATACAGTATAAAACATTCTTGCAGGCCTCACTTATTCAATATCACATTCTGTTCTGGTGCAATTTACTAGACAGGAGTTTTCACTTAAGTACTGGGCTAAATTCTACTTTTCTATCACTAATGCTAACCCATTTAATTTCAAGTAACATATAATTTCTTTAAGTATAGAATTTAACAGACTATCTTTAGTCAGGTGATCTTCCAACCTCAATGAGTAACTCCAACTGAAAAAAAACAAAAAACATTTGTATGCTACCTGTATTTCACAAGTGGTTTCTGCTTTGTTTAAGTATTCAACATTGTTTCTCATCTTCTTGAACTCACAAAAATGCTCAGCTTAGTCACTCTAGAAATACAGATATAAAATACATTGTGTCTCTAGTAGTTAGGGATACACAGTAAATTATAAGCCATCAATGGAACAGTAAGGCTGTCAGTAACCATAAAACCATACTACATTGTGGATTTCTTGCCTCTGATCTTAACTTGGGAACTTTTTTCAAGTGAGGCAATCATTTAACTTCCCTTTTCAGTAACCCTACTCTTCCTGTAAAGTGACCATTATTTGTACATGGGTTTCCATTATTTTTAGAGGGTTAATTTGATGGTTATGAGCTGAACTTCCATGTACACAGGAGAAAACCAGATTATCTATTTAGAGCCTAAAACTGACTTTAAAAGTTTTACTTGAGCAAGACAATATCTCTTTGATGGTTTGCAAGTGTTAGGGCTGTTTACTTTCAGAATATGCTCTTCAGCTTTTGAGTAGGATGTTGCACCTCCTACACCAGGTGAGGCCGTAAGTCCCAGAATCTGAGGCTGTGGGATCAGTGGTTTGTTTTCTTTTGCCAGCTTCCTGTTCTTCATCTTTTCTTTTAAGTAACGTCGCATTATATTGTTGTAGACACCTTCCTTTTGAGTGTGATGACACTCATCAATAATGATGAGGGAAAAATCTGAAAAAAAAAAAGACTCCTAAAGTGAATAATTTTATTTCAAATGCAGAATTTGTGCGACTAAATCTTATAACAGGTAAGGATGGTGTTGAAAAGAACCCATAAATTTGTCTGAGAACTAATGTACTAGGAAATTGAAGTGTTGGAGGAAAGTGTGGATGGATGCTGAATGTATGTAATGGACTTTGGAAGCTTTGCTACAGTCTTGATGTGCCAAGCAGTTTTACATTTCATGTAATGGAAGAAAATACTTTCTATTTTTGCAAAAACAATCAGACAATATAAAGAATTTCAGAGAAATATTTTTTATATCTTACCAGTGGTAAGAACATATCATAGCTGAACTCAATACTATCTTTTATATCCATAACTGTGTCTGACAAACTACATACTGTTTGCTTTTGAAAAGATACATAACATGTTAGAAGCCCTTCAGACATTCTTGAAAGGCTTGTTATGGTCAAAATACGCTTCCATTTTTTAGCAACACAGAGATTCCCGTCCTATTAGTGTCCAATTAAAAGATTTATATTACTTTATGGATGTGTTATTGGAATGAACAGATGAACAGTGGGAGCACTACCACTCATTTCTCTTTTGTAGGGGAGGAAACTGATGGAAATTCAGACAGGTATTGTGTGCTTTTTGGTAACAATATATTTACATGCAAGCAATATACCAGACAACATGGAAAATTAAAATTATTTTTTGTTTCAAATTTCTCAAAAAATATAGAAAACATATCTTTAATCTATCTGCACATGCAGCCAGTGACATATTTCAAGGTTCTGAGCTGAAAGATTCATGAAACTTCATTTTTCTGTTTCTCTAACAGCAAAACTGGTTTATGGAGCTCCCAGTCCTTCTCTAGCTAGCCAGTAAGTCTCTAATTCCACATTGTTTCCAACAATTTGAAGGAAGTTTGTGGACATGACTGTAAAGATCACTGAAATGATCAGGGTCAAACTCTTATATATATATATTTTTTTTAATGTGGGCAATTTCCATGGTCTTGTTCACACATTGATGTGTAAACATGTTGATGTGCTCAAATTGGGGCACCACTACAAACCAGTTTGCAACAACTGGCTGCAGAAGCTGGAAATTAACAACTAAGCCCGTCTCAGCTGGTATTGAAGAACCTAAAGAAAGACGGAGACTAAACAAGGAAACTTACACTTAAAGGCTACACCAAACACTTCTGCTGGGAAATAAAGCCAGTGTTCCATGTCACTGGGGAAAGCTGATTGTCTTCACAGTGGTTCAGGAAGCCAGTCCGAACAGGAATGACGTAGTTTCAAATCTAAATTCTTATTTATTTCCAGTATTTCTACATATTGCAAGAGTTCAGAAGCAGTGTTGGCAGTTTCTCAGTTATTCTGCCAACACGAACTTACTCCCTTTGATTTTGACCATCATCTCCATCATGCATATACCTACAATTACTAGTGTAGAAACTAACCTACCAGAAGGGGTGTGTTTCTTCTACTAAGGAAGTGATACACAGCTTTTAGAAAGTCCATACAGTGACTTCAGCCCTTGCTAAAGAGAGTAAACATTTGGTAAAACACAATTAAGAGAGTCCCCTCCATTCCACTGAGGCTGGAATTCCATGTTATGTGTAATGCAGACCTCTGTGGAAACAGATGAAAAATGTATGCACAGAAATCTGGAAAAAAACCCTGTAACTAATTAGGATGATTTAAAAAGGCTGTGAGCTAACCAAGTCACAGCCACAGAAATGGAGCTGACTGTGTTCATTCTTGCTTGGCTTTGGTCCAGCTGAACTTACTAGCACAGGTGCAATAGTCTGGAAAAAAATGAGGTGTAGGGCCACCTGAGTTCTGAAAAAAATGGAGCTCCTTATGAAGGAAACTTTGCGAAGTGTGAAACCCATTCAACCCACTTCATTACACAATCTGGTTGGGACTCAGCCCAATTCTAAACAAGCCAGCAGTTTCAGTAGAAATGTTCAGATGCCTCCACACAGCATTCCAAAATGCTTCAGATGTAGGAAAGTTTATTAACTCAGATGCAGTGGAGAGGAAATAAGTATAAGAAAATTGCTGGTCCTCTGCCTAGGTTAATAGCGAGGCATTCTGAAGGATGGAATGCAATTCTGAAGTACCCAAATGGCTCTGCAGGAGTTAGTTTGGATCAAGCAGTACCCCAGTCAGCACTAGACACTGACAGACCAATACTTTTAACTCAAGGCCATTATTTTGAATATCAGAGCTCTCCCCTCCATCCTGCACCATCTGAAATGGAGTTGATTGCAGGCAATTAGAGAGAGAAGTTAAATCTGACAGACGAAGGTCACTGCAGCCCAGGCCCTGGAGCTGACGTCATGGCCTGTTCTACTTGTACCTCACTGACAGATAACACCATTTTCTTTCTGACGTCCCAGAGATACCTGCCACTTTAGCATTCTGGGAAATCTTGCCTTCTTTATCTTTTGCTTTCTGCAACTTCCTTCATCTGTTGTAGGAAACCATTATACCTGCTGAGCTCAGAGAGACACAGTTATAAGCCATCATATCACTGTGTATTAGTAAAATTACAAGAGTTTAAAGAATGTAACTTTCACAACAGATTGGCTTTTATTTTGTGTTCCATTGTATTTCTCAAACTAAAAAGTGCATTTGAGTTTTGATGGTTTTTTTCTCATCCTGTATATTATACTCTACTGAGCTTGCAAAGTGGAACCAGTACAACTGCATTTGCACAAGGTTGTGCTTAAGCTAGATAAAATAGGAAGCATAACAAATATTTAGTATAAATGAACTATAGAGTCTAATTTTGGCCTGCATTCTTATTAATTAAGATCTGATTTTGACTACAGCTTGCATTTATAAAACAAGTTGAAAAAAAGCCTACTGAATGTGGCACATTTTTACTCCGCAATTTTCCATAATAGAGACATACTTCTATACCTTCCCTAAAAATTTTGGAATAAAAAACTTGCCTGATAAGTGGACACCTTCTTCATCTTCCTTGGATGCATTTAACAGTGAATTCTCAAGGATCTGTGCTGTGCAGATGATGACATCATTTCTTTTGACAACTTCAGGAAATGAGATTTTCAGCTGAGAATCACCACTTAAACCAATAACTTGATAACAATGCTTCAGGAAAGGACTAAACTCTGTTTGTAAATGCTGTTCTACCAATGGAACCTGAACAAAAGTTTTCAAAGAATTTAAAACATATTAAACCCATGATTAAAAATACATGCCTGTTTGCCAAAAATTATGTTAGGTGAAAAGGAAATTAAGCAGCAAAAATCCCCTAACCAATTTCTCCCGTGCAACTTCTCCTGTGAAACCTTTTTATCCCAAGAACTTTGGCTTAAGTAAGCCTTTGAAAGAATGAACAAACCATGCATGCTCTGGCTACTCAACTGAACTTACAATGTGCTTTCACATTTATTCTTATAAGAATATATGGATATTGTTTACAATTTCAATAAAATTCTTAAATGCATTTCTATATTTTAATATGACAATAGAAGATTAATTTATGTGTGCTAAATTTCCTGCAAAAATTAAAGCAATTACCAGAAAATCTGACAAAACATTCCTTAACTACTGTGAGACTCATTAGGTGGCTTTCATTAACAAATTGAAACACAGTACATGAAAAATATTTTTATTTTTAAAAACTAATTACAAAATGAAATTGTACTTTTTCCATTGATGTGGTTATTATAGCACATCTAAATTTGCACTTGCACTAGGGTACACTAACATAATTTGTGCTTTCACCAGACTGATGGTACAATGGAAATACAGTCTAGATCTGTATGTTTTTAAACACAGCACACCTGGAGAAGATCAGAATTGTCTTTATATTAATTTTACAATGTCTGTATTAGGAACGCATGATGTTTGAAAAAAACAATTCTTTAAAAAACGGACCAACTTACCTTATTAACAAGTACTATGACTTTTCCAGGCTCTGATGCTCTTTTCTTCTTCTCCAAGTGATCTTTGGTAATGTAAACAGCCACTCTGGTTTTACCACTGCCCGTGGGGAGACATATTATAATATTCTCCCCATTCAATGCTGGCTTTGCAACTTCCATCTGGTAATCTCTCAGGGTGAGATCTGGCTCAGGTGAGGCTCTCCTCTCTACTTCATCTTCATCTAAAGGTACAACGAAATATAAGTGTCAAACAGGAGGCACAGAACACGTATCAGAGGAGTGAAAAAGTGTCAAAAGGAAAAATATTAATTTACTATCAGAAGCACCTTCTGAATAAATAGAAACAGCACACTAGCACAGACAATGCTGCTCTGAGGATCTGTGCAACTCTGGATCAGAACTGCTTCCATTCAGTCACCACCCAGGGCAGGTGGAATATGCCACAGTACAGCTTTACCTATCTATATTGAAATGACTGCAACTAGGTATAAATTCAAATGATACAATTCAGTAGCACTGGGGCCAACAAAGGTTGTGTTTGGAGCTGCAGCATTTATAAGCTAGCCAAGCTTCTGCGACATTCTCCTTCATCAGTACTGAAATTTATTTGGTTACAAGGCAGCTACATTTTTAAATACTTCCCAGAGAATGAAAAATGGAGCCATAGAAAGAAACAAAGATATGGAACACTTAAAAATAGTCAAGGGAGTTATAAAGACCAAACAGATAAGAAAATTCAACTGCCCATACACGATGGAGCTAACTGCAGAATGTATCACACCTAGTCATGGTAGATTACATTGCTTCTTAGCCTGACTCATACATAATGCAATGGATGCCCATTAAAAAGCCATATACATTTGCCACCTAAGGCCAAAGCCTTCCATCTCTTATTGGAAATGCAGTGGCAGAGTTTAGACCTATGGCTCACAGGAGAAACAATGTTCTAAATGTAAAAGTGAAAAGAAAAATACTGTTGAATTATTTTGAGCAGTAAGAAAAGTATATAAATTGTTTAGAGTTTATATATATACCTTAATATCAGAAGGATTTATTTCACTTGAGTTTTCATGGGTTTTTTTTTCCTAAAAATAAGTTCAGATCACTCTTCAGTTATTAAGAAGAAAATGCATAAATTAATTCTACTAGACTAAAAATGATGGGAGAAAAACCCTAGGTTTTTTTTCCTGATGGTATCATTCAATGTAGAATCATGAGGATTTTATTATCACTGATACATTACACACAAAGTAAGTATATTTTTCTAGTATTCAGGTTCCATTAAATAAAATTAAACTAACAAAAAATAATGAAGCTTGATAAAACACTGCTGATGGAAACATGTGAATGCCATTCTAAGTGTTTTTTGCTTGTTTTGCCTTTTAGTGTGAGTGCAGTGCTACCCGGACACAGGGACATTTGCACCAGAGAGTACTTGCTGTTACTTAACCTGACTTCTACTACTCTCTTTTGAGGAAGAACATTGTTTGCTTTCTGGCTGGTTAAATTCAATAGATCAGTCATATTGAAACTAGCACTTTATCACCCATCTGTTTGGTTAAATTCAGTTCCTTAACATCCTCAATTAACAGTCCAGGCCTGAAAAATATTTAACTTAGCTCTCTCCTAGCTTCTTCAGCCCTTGTTTAGATAAAGGCTAACACAGGAATCTTTTCACAGATTAAAGAATTAAATAATTAAACATTTTTCAGGATTCACAGTATAACATTATGGAAGTTGTCTGCATTCATACAAGGCTCATGTGAATTACTGCTCTGGGCTAAAGGAAATACGATAATTATTCCATTGTCCTAGCTACACAATTTTATAAAATGTGAAATTAACCTTGCACATAAAAATGAAGCTGAATCCACATGATTCTTTGCATTAAAATCGGAAAGTCAGTGTGTAATGACACCATCCAAATATCTTTGTTAATACAACAGCCTTACTGCAAAATTTCAAATTATAAAGTCCATTAATAGTGCATCTGCATCTTCTTAGCTTTTTTTTCTCATTGCTCTCACTGAGTTTACTAGACATGATTAAAATCATAGATGTTTTTAAAAACTTTTTAACTAGTTTTTTTTTAAAAGCCGCATGTATACAGAACATATAGCAAGTAAACACTGTGAAAAAAATCTGTTCTCCATTCTTCACAAAATTGTAGTGTTTTTTTGGTTTTTTTGTTTTTTTCCTGGATTACTGGACACAGCAAATGCCCAATTTGCTTACTGAGAGATACTTCAGGAATCTTAAAGGATGATGCCATATATGCTGCCAAATGCCATACCATACATGCTGCCAAACGCCAGGACCACAGTGTGCCTGCCTGTCCACAGAACAGAGAAGTTCCCATGCCCAGACATTTAATGTGATGAGGGAGTAAAAAATACAGTGTGACTGATGAGTGTCTTCAGTTGATAAAGAAGTGCAAAATAAATTCTTTGGAGTTACCAACACACAGACTAAAATCTTAGCTCTAGTGTAGAAATTTACATCTGAGCTACCCTGACTTTTCTGTGTACTTACAAAATACGTGGATTTTAATATTTTTAAAAGCTTGAAGCTATTTAAAAAGTATTTGTAAGAAACACTTTGCAGGCAAAGGATATATAATATTTACAGCGACCTTCCTGATGTAATACTAGGTTTATTAGGCCCAGCTGGCTTGAAAGGTGCTCAGATGTTTTCTAGCCCTTATACAAGACATAGTTCCAGCACAAATTTTATAAAGGCTAGATTCCAAAAAGTAGTTCTTGAATTCTGTACAGGTAAACAGGCTGATTGCCATGGTGGACAGTTCTCGATTTGTTTTGCCTGAGGTTTGAAAAAGAAAAAATACAAAAAAAATACTGGGATGTCTTTTACAACAGCAGCGTTTATTTTGGCTCAGACTTAATACATAGCAAGATAATACCTGCCTGCTAAGTATTATTTAAACACAGTCCAATATCTACTTTAAAATTGTATTTAGAACCTGCACATGTACTTAAATGTGAGATTCATAAAGGTCTTCAGATAGCAACCCTCATTGCATAGATTGCTTTTACAAATAAGGCCACTACAGTACTTGGGTCTAAAGTGGACCTTCATTATTGCTCTGCAGATTCCCAGGAGATGCTTCTCCTCACCTTTCTCTGCCTCTGAAACATTCCTATTCCCTCTCACCCTGCGTGGGGGACAGGCACAATCTAGCTGCTCTCTGAGAGCAAAAGAAACACGTCTGTGTGACAGCATTATAAATATCTGTCCAGATGACTGCACTGGATGACTTCTAGTTCCTTCAGCCTATGTAATTTTATCATTCTGCCTCACTGACCAGTTTCTACAATGATGATGTCTAGAGACCTGTTCAGATGATCTTAGTAAATTGACTGTTTTGGTGCTAGGACTTAGGACCAGACCATTAAAAATGGCATCTGTTTTCCAACAAAGTAAGAGTAAGTCTGGCATCTAAACACAGTGCGCTAGAGTTTACAGTGAAAGAAAGCCTTCCACTGAGTTTTGTTTTAGCCCACTCACAGAGTATTTCCCCCAGAGCTTACTTTGCAATTACTAAATAATAACAGAAGGGAAACATACCTGAATCACTGGTTGTGCAGCTCTGTCTCAGGTTTTCATTGAAGTTACTGACACTCCCATCTCCTACGGAGATATCTGACTCTAAATGAAAACCATAAAGAAATGTAGCATAATATATTTGCTGTACAAATATTAATGGAAAATGCATATTGGTTGCTCTCCCCTTAAGTTGTTAAAGTAGGTTAGATGAAAGTCAGGGATGGCTGAGATCTAATTTTCTCTACTTTTGGTAAAGATTAAAAAATGAACAATATAATTAATTTTCTTATGGAAGAAAATATGGAGTGAAAGACTAATATCCAAAGCATGGCAGAGGTAAGACACTATGGGTCATGATTTATTGCTTAAAAGCAGGGGTTCCAGATATGACCACCCGCATAATGCCACTTAGTCCTATTTTACAGTATCTTTCCAGAAATATGAAAAGCCCCCCCCCCAAAAAACCAAAACACCAAAAAAAACAAACCCCAAAAAAACCCCAAAAAAACCAAAACAAAAAAAAAACCACAAAAACCCCCATAAAAAACAAAACAAACAAAAAACCCACCCCAAATAAACAAAACAAACAAACAAAAAAAACACCAAAAAAAAACCAAAACAAAAAGCTGCTGGAAAACGGAACATTCTCTTTTACTCCCTGTAAGCCAAGAAAGCTACATCTGAAGCAGAATAAAAAAAAACAGAACTGCGATTTTAATTTTTTTTTTAAAGTCTCTCTGTGTACCATGAAAAGCGCAAACCGTAGTTCCCGAGTAAAGGCCAGCAGCGATGGGTCAGTCACCGACGGGA
>VXBU01012579.1:78621-173558 GCA_013400315.1 Bombycilla garrulus | reverse complement strand
GATCCCCGTGGTGCGCTCGCCCTCTGCCGGGCCACCCGCGCCTCTCCTGCGCTCGCCCCGGGCCGCCACCACCATGCACAAAGCCGGATTTCCAAAACCCAGTCCTTTCAGTATCTAAGGAGATACCCAGTTCTTCCGGGAAAATCTGCTGCGAAGAGCATCACCCTGAGCTATCAGCTTACCGACACCACTCTGCAACTGAGCCCACAGTGTGCAGATGGAATCAGTCACAGTCATAGTGTTGACCAATGTTTTGCCTAATTAGCTTGTCACCTTGTGTTCCCATCAAGTTCGTTCCAGTGAATATCCTATTATGGTCCATATATGTATTTTCGCAACTTACTGTCGTCCCCCCCCAAAAAAAAAAAAAAGAAATAATAAAGCAAAATAGATTCAGTGAATGAGAATTTAGCGCTGAAAGGATGTTACAGTATCCTAGAAAGGAACACCTGAGATATACACTGTAAAGTCTAGGTGAGTGAGGTGGAAATTGAACCTAGTCTACATTCAGTAAAGTTATGAAGCTATCTTAGCTACCACTAGGAGTCAGGTATTAGTAGTTTTTCTAACAAAAAAAATGCAATCAACAGAAAGGCACAAAAAAGAAGAAAATGTCACCAGTTACAAACCAAGTTCAAAGACCTGTGACAAACTAATTAGTAACATTAGTGGGAACTCCAAGCTATGAAGATGACACTCCTATCTGTTACTTTCACTTTCTAGGAATCCACATAAAATAGAAAAGGGAAGACAAAAATTAAATTCTGTGTATCTATTCCATATGGTCTCCCATCTAAAATGACCTTCTGAAAGTCATGAGAATATGAATCCACAAAGTGTTTTGTACACAATTATCTGAATTACAATGTGCAACATGCATTATACAACCATCTCTCAAAGGAAAACATCAGTGGTGAAGTGAAATGCAAAATACTCATCTTCCAAACAGAAGGTGAATAGAAAAATATTCTCCTTTTTCAACTGTGGCAACTTACTTGAATTATTTTAAAAGAAAATAAATTTTAAAAAACCTAAATCAGTGAGAATTTCCAAAACAATGAAGATAAAAGAGATAATATTCTAAAAGCTTTTTTTGCCACTTTTGCTAATCTTCCCTTAGTCCTGCTTGCACATTGTAATGCCGAATATTTCACAGGAAGATTTTCAGTCACTTTACACTGAGTACTAAATAAGTAGAGAGACAATAGACTAGACAATGAAAAGCAAGCCTCGAAAAAGAGAGCTGCTATTACATAAATTGTTGGTTATATAGGTATCTGCAGAAACTTAATCCAAGGGTTGACCTTCTGAACTTGTTTTTGTGTAATTTTGTATGTGTGAAGTTTCTCATCTGTGTTTTTGCATGCTCAATTTTTCTCTAGTTATCTCCCAGGCTAAACGATCTATTTCTACTTGGTTTTATGACTTTACTGATCTCATACCTTCTGACTGTCTCTATTTCATCTACTTAAATAAAAGGGTCAGAGGAGTCTTCAGATGCAATGCAAATGGCAGTAATTTCAAATTACTTGAAAAGCTGCTTCTTGAAATATGTCCTTCTCAAGACATAAAGGAATGGTGGGAGTGTACTGCAAACTGACAACACTTGACAGCATCAAATTATAAACTAGGTGGGTTCCCAGCCCTCTTGGAAGTAGAATCTGGGTTCCATTTGTATTTTAATCTGCCTGGTCTAAAATTACAGTCTTATGAAGTCGCAAGAAAAGATGGAAATAGGAAATGAAAAAAGACCTGAGTTCTTTTAAATCTGAGTGTACAGGTGCATAGATATCAAAGGTAACTGTACCTGAGGATGGCTGAATGTGAGGCAGCTCCGTTGCAGGAATCTCCAAGCAGCACTGCCTACTGGCAGCCCTGGTTACTCTGCATCTACTGCTGCTTTGGTTCATCTCAGAACTGTGTGTTTACAGTTAATCTGTCAATTTTCCCCACTTACACTACTTTGGTTCATATCACAGAGGTGGTTTAGATCAGAAGAAATGAACTGTCAGCTGAAACCAAATGAGTGCAGTTTCACTGCACAGTTCTGCTCAATGGTCCAAGCTGCTAATACCCACACTATTAATTTCAGTTCTGTGCTGAGACCATAGGTTTTTTAGCCACAATTAGCTTGTGGCACACCAGTTAATAACTGATAGATCTAATTTTCTGTAATCCTCAACTCAACAAGAGGCAACAGCAGGCTAACAGCAATGAAAACCTACCCTTAGTAGGCCCAATAAGAGACTTAGCTTTGTCCAGAAAGAATAATCCAGTCTGATCTATTTTGAATTATTTATTAGATAAATATTTGGCATCTCTTCTTTATACTGCCAAATTATGTTCTAATCCCGGAAAACCAAGTTGACAATTTTGCTGTAGTTAATAATTCACTACTTGCTACAAACCAGTGTGATACCCTGTTAATATCATGCTAAATGAGAAATATGCTACTACTGTTGCACATTGAAAGGCTCCAGTTTTTCAGAGCCATTAAAAAAAAATTTAATGTTTGATAAAAAGAGAGGAGGCTTAGCTGTCTTTCTCCTTTGGCTGAGTAAACCCACTAGCATAGTTTCAGGCAGGATTTACCTTAGCTGTAACTATTGTTTGAGCTCCATGTGAACTTGGTACACACATGGTTCCTGAATCATGCAGTGTATGTCTGAATCACTGGTTCAAAGCTGTGTTCAGGTATTGTTGCTGGTAATTGCTGTTCTTCATAATCAACACCCAAGACATGTTTTTAAGAGTGGATCTATATGAACAACAGGCCACAATAATTTCTAAACATTTTTCAGTAAAATGTACTTCTGAGTATGTATGTGACATGAGAAAGATTGTTTGATATTCTGTAAGTAAAAAACCTTAAAATAAACAGAAAAATTACTTGTTGGACAGCACTAAAAGACTTTTCAAATAAAAAAATGCTTTTCAATATAGAACTTCCAGCCTTCTAGAAAGAAGTACTTAATACAGCTACAGTTTTAGTGGTATAAAAGCATTCCTCTTATCTTAAACTTTGTCAACACTGTATGGAGTTGTCAATGTTAACTTAATGTTGTCATTGGATAACATAAGCCTACTACAGATNCTATCATCCACATTTTCTTCCTGTTTCAAATTCTCCTCTATGATGTCTCCTGGCTGGCTTATAACTTCTGTTTCTTCATTTGTAGTCTGTTCCATTCCACTTTGTTTATTCTCTGTTTCCAGAAAATATAGAGAAATTCTAAGGCAGTTCTATAAAACATTTCATTTCTTTTAGTGTGGAGCACAGAAAAGAGAGAACTAACCTGCATTCGTCACGCACATAACAGTATAACATATGATCTTGGTCTTGACTCAAATGTTATAATTTGGAATTTGACCTTTATATAAATATTTATTAAGAATTTACTAAATTACAATTAGAAACTAAACTTAAAGATATTAATAGATTTCTTTTTATGAAGTTCTCAATTTCTGTGGAAAGGTGTTTGCTAAATAACAACATATTTTACTGTAACAAATCACAGGGAGTCAAGCTGCAATGATAAAATGTAGCATCAGTGTTCTTCATCCACAGTATACCCAAAGAAGCTGTTTCCTCTCTATGACTTTACCTTAGGGCATGCTCCTGCAACCACACACTTTATGTATCTACACACATACAGGAATGTGTACATGGAAAATTACTTATCCTCTAAGTAAGAACAGCAACACCACTCATGCTTTATGGATTAGTCTGTACAGTTTGTTTTGGGGCCTGCATTGCCCAAGATTAAAAAGAAATTGTGGAATAAAAGCATTCATTCAGTAGTTCATCAAACAACTGAATTAAACATCAGTTTTACCATATATTTTCTGCACAGTACTGAAAATTCAGAAATGCAAAATATGAAAAGAATTGAAAATAAAAATATGCAAAGAATATTAATAATTTGCATATTTCTTACTTTGTTTACCATACTGATGGCAGAGTAGTGAAGACAAGAATTCAAGCCTCACACAGCAGCAACACAGAATGAAAATTAGGATTACAACAGCTGCTGAGCAATTCCCAGCATCTGAGTTTCATTCAGAATGATCTTCCGAGGCTCTGACTTGGTTGGTCTTGTCCTACAGACTGCAATACTCAACCACCTTTGAATTGCATCCTCAAATATCACAGCTGCCTGTCTCTGGCAGAACACTGTCTGATTCCTGCCCAAAGCTGGAAGAGACAGCCTCACGTCCCTCTTACCTCAATCTTAATTCTCTGACCCATATGCAGCAACTAAAAGCACAGAGACTGTTCTGGTAAGCTCCTGAAGTGAGCAGGCTGAAGCTGCTAAATGGGAAACCTGTTAAAATAATTTAGTCTCTAAAATTTTGTAAAACTTATAGGGAGTAAAAATAAGGGATAATTTATTTGGGGGCTGCTTCCTTTTTTATATTTAAGAATACAGGGGAGTACTGGGAAAACTTTACAGTATAATAAGCCTTATACAGGAATGCAAAGGAGCAGCCACTTTACTAGTTTATTGTACTATTTTTAGTAAATTTTATAATGTTTTGAGATCTATGAATGCCTTAAAGTATGCAAAGTACTTTAAAATGTAAAAAAAATATTTGCAAACTGTTTTATAAAGGAAACACTTGTATTGAAGAAGAAATTCAGGTTTTGTTTGTTTAAATTAATCTTCAGAGTATTTTTTACAAATGAGTATAAAAACAACACTGAAAACCAATGGGTTTTAAAAGTAAGATTCAGTTTAACTGTAACTAAATCTATACTGTTATAATTTTCATATTGCTTAATAAGGATTTTTAGTATTTAAAAATCTATCAATTAAGCTGTTATATAACTTGATTTTGAAATCCCTGGACAACCAAAAGCAGTAGTCCCAGTGTCACAATAGAACAATATGGTGAGAATCCTGCATTGCTTCTTAAGTAAAAGTACAAAAAATAAGAAAAGCAAGAAGAAAAAAAAAAAAACACAGAGATATTAAAAATCCACACATCAGTACCAGTGAAATAAGATTATTACCTCCTGTATTTCCACTTAAATCATCTGCAAGGTCTTCATGTTGGGTTTCACGGAGAGCAATCAAAAAAGAAGAGAACCAATCTTTCTTCCGGACTATTCTGCTCAGCAACTCCCTTGCACCATCTCTGTTTCCATGATTGTCAGTAACAGTCTGAATCTGGTAAAAATAAAAAACCAGAAACCCTCACACAGACTTCAGAAGTGGTCTGAGGAAGTTAGGAAGAATTAGATAGGTGCAGAAGCATTTCCCTGTCATCATTAAAACATACTGAAAATAAAGATACAAAGTGGACCTGTCATTCATCAGAAGAGAATTATGGCAATTTTGTCCAACCTCATGTTCATCCCATATGGTTTTGGGCAGGATATATAAAACCTATGAGATCTGAAATTTAATTGGAGAGACCAGTAGTACTAGACAATGGTTACAACAGTAAACACTATCTAATAATTATTAGTATTGTGGAATAATAATTGGTGTTCAGACTGGTTTAGGGAATAGGCACCCTTGATTAATGAGAAATGATGTCCCACAGTTTACCAAAGCTGAGGCAACCTGTAACATAACCTCATACATAAAATGGAACATCTCCCTTCTTAAACTCTGGCTTCATCATCTCAACTCCCACTTAAAAATACAATAGCTAAGCCTCCAGAAAGTGGCTATTGCCTTCAAAGAAGCTATGGAACAAGTGTCCCAAGGCTGTCACAAGCAGAACTTGACATGTGATCACGTGAGGAACAAAACCATGACCCCAAGAACAAAGCAGCCTGAGGAAGGTGTTCAGTCTCAAGGGCCATTTTCTCAAGGCTCAAGAATTACCCATTCTGATAGGCAAGGAAATGGGCAGCCATAACAGTGGGAACACCTGACTGAGATTCATGACTAAAAGGAAGTGTGTGGAAAGTGGGAGACGTTAGGAAAGCCTAAACTCCACTGGAGTTTAAAACTGGCAGGATTGTGAAGGGTATTAAACGGTTTGATGGAAATACCAGCAGCAAAAAGGTGACCCAGGGGGGACCCATTACCAGGGAATAGAGGCAGTAGCTTCCTAAAAGGCCTCTGCATCTGCCTGCTGTGTTACCATGCTTGGATCCCTACTAATTAGGGTGCATCTGATCACTGCTGCCATCTGATGGTCACAAGACAAAATTATGTATCTTAGAGTCATTTAACTGAGATGGAGCAAGCATAAAACTACCTCAAAAGTGGATGCAAAGGCACAGAGTGCAAATGTGATTTAGTTCCACCCTTAGTTTACCAGTTTTCCCTTTGCTGGTATGGCAATTACTATTTTAATTTGTTCTAACACTGTTTCAGGATATCAGGTTTTTTTGAGTTTCAGGTAAGTTTCACATTCTAGGCAAGTCATTCTTAGCCAAGTGGAATAAACACTGGGCAATGTTTTCATCAAAGGTTAACACTTTCTTGTTCTTGTCCAACTGGTATTTCTGCCCACCTCACCATCTAGCTTGATAGTCCTAAGTGAAACTATAGCAAAAAAGGTGATGGAAAAATCTTGCTTTATTTTAACTCAAGTATTCTTTAGGGCCTGACAGACCATCACTACTTCCGGGTATGATTTAAGGGCCAGAAGGCAATGATCTTCTGAGTCTGAGATCTGTGGCAAAATGATAAGTAAAGTCTGACATATTTCTTCCACTTAGATCTTGTCTTCCTGGTCCAACCCCCTGCTCCTTGCATTTTTCTTTGTCAGGCTTTTAACTGCCATCCCACCTGCTGGCCCATTGTTAATAGTCTTCATTGGCTTACCTGGACCCATTATCTCTTTTCCCCCAGGTCTGGGAACTCCGCTTTTACTTTTGCTTTTACTATGGCATTTGCAGCTGTGGCTTCCTATCTGCCCCACAGCCACTGGGACTGGCCGGTGTCTGTGGCACCGCCTGCGCCCGGACTCACCCGATCCATGTCCTCGTCCTGGAAGATTCCCATCTCCAGGCACTTCTCGGCCACCGGCACGGCGCGCATCCGGTCCACCAGCGTGCCGTGCAGCAGCTGCACCAGGTACACGCAGAGGTCGTGCTCGGCCTCCTCTGCCGGCGAGGGCAGCTGGCTCAGGCTGGGGTTGGCGTAGCAGGCGGCCAGGCTGCAGCCGCCGTGCTCCAGCGCCTGCAGGAACTCGCAGATCCAGCCGCAGCCGCGGGGCACCCGCTCCACGGCCCGCAGCAGCTCCTCCGCCCCCGCCGCCGCGCCGCGCTGCAGGTCGGCCGCTCGCACCCTGTCCCTGTCCTCCGCGCTCAGCGAGGGCAGCCGGTCCAGCACGGGCTGCACCTGGATGAACTGCTTCAGCCGCGGCCTGAAACAGGAGATCATGTAGAGGAAGCGCTCGTCCCGGGTACCTTCTGCCATGGCGACTCCCGGGGCTTCCCCGGGCCCTGCCAGGGGCTGCGCGTGGGCCCTGGCGAGCAGCGCGGCCTCGAAGCCTCCGCCGGCCCGGGCCTCTCTGTCCTGCTCCGGCGCCGCTTTCGGTTTCGCTTGGGAGCGTCGTGCGTGAGGGCTCAGCTCGCCGGTACTGGGAGGCAGCTGCGTGCCTGGCACCACTGAGTGCCACTCCTCAGTGCCACTCCTTTATTTTTTTGTTGAAAAAGAAACCTGGCAGTAACGAAACCTTGGACAGTAACCGCGAGCTGAAAAACACAATCACAAACGGAACGCTTTCCAAGCTCAAGAGCCTCCCAGGCTGCTCACAGCGCATGTGAGTTTTGGGTGCTGGCTGCTGCCCAGGCACACACTGGCAGCAATGAGGGTCTTTGTTGGTGTCTGAGGCTGTTAGAAGGCTTCCCCCTGAGATGAGGTTTCTCCCATATTGTGCATGTCACTGAGCTTCAGAAGCAGTCTTGGTTTCCATCGGGAGGCTTTGGGGAACCTTAGTGTGATTCTGAGATAAGGCAAAATGATAAACAGAGAGTGTCTGGATTACTGTGTTAAGTTTTGGTCCGGGACAGTTCAAGAGAGTGAAAAATTGGAGAGTCCAGAGGCCAACAGAATTGGAGAACCTGGCACATGTTTCAAAGAACTACATTTATAAAGCCTGGAGAAAAGAGGGGTCAGGGGAGATCCAACCACAGTGATATCTGTGTATTAGATAAATTACCTATTGGTAGAATTGCCTTGTTAAGGTTTAGGGCTTGGCATATTTCAGTGATCTCAGACCTAGGGGGACGTTAACAAAGCTTGGGAGTAAGGATGTATCACTGATAGCAGATACAAAGAACACAGAATTTATGGGCCTCAGGGACATTTGGCATTACTCCCAAGGTAAGGAAGAAACTAATGAAGACAGCTCAACAATTGTGCTGAGATCAGGTCTGACTGGGTGGAAGGTTATTCTGACATGGGGAGGTTGTGACCACTGATTCATAGACCACTGATCCAGGAAACCACCGATTCAGAAGAAGAGAATGACATGTGGACTGATCAGCCTAAGAAGCTTGGGAATAATTTAACCAATAGAAGGAAGAATACCAATTAATATGACAAACTATGTAACTTGTAGCCAATGAGTGTTAATGCCTTTGTCTGCTAAAATGTAAAATAGTCATGGTGCTGGCTTTGTGAATTTGCCACCAAGTACCTCTTTATGTGCACAGCACAACTGTAAATAAACCAAATACCTTGATTCTGTGTGTATCAGCCCCTTGCACACTGGGTGAAAGAACCTAATTTGGGATACCAACAGTTCTTCAGCTCCTAAAAGATGGATGATTCTTCACTGGGGTACACAGGACAACGGGGAATTGGAATATGTTTCTTTAGAGGAAATTGTGTCCAGGTGTAAGAAGAAAATATTATCCACTCTAGAAGCAATTAGACATTGGAACATATTGCTCAGAGTAGTAGCAGAAATTTCCTCAATAGAAATATTCAACACTTGTGTTGTTGATTTAATGTCTTGCTTTTAAAAGAAAGCCAGCTATCTTCTGAGGTCTTTTCCCAGTCTAAAATTTTCTGTAGTTCAAATTGTACTGTCCAGCTGAGATATGCTGCAGCAGTCTGCTCTCAGAAGAGCTTCCCTCAGCAGGAAGCTTCTTTTGTAGAACTTAATTTGTTTCTACTTTCATTTCATTGTTCTTTCTGCTTATCTCCAGTTTCACTGCTACTTCATCATTACTTTTTCCTTTCTGCTTTATGCAATTTCCCTTGAACAATTTCTATTAAAAAAACATGATTTCTTTTGTCTCACTACTTTTTCTTGTGCCTCCAGCACCAGACACATGAGCCTTCCTTGCTCAGTCTCAGGACCCCGCAGGACTCAGTGTGTGCCGATGGTTTGTTTGTGTGTTTGCTTTGTTGTGTATGCTGTGGTGGTAAATCAGGCTGTATGTTAATCCCAAAACAATATTTTACTGTCTCTAAGAGTTTGCAGACATTAAAAGGATATTTGAGACTTCCAGAGAGAAAGACTGCTACTTGTTTATTCCAGCTAGTGTGACGTTGCACAGATGATGGCTGAGCTCCTGCTTTGACCACGGATAATGGAAATACCCTTACTCTGTCTCTTTCCTGGACGTTTACACTGATTTTTGAGACCTTTTTCCCTTTCAGATGTGATTGAAATATGTGCCAGGGTTCATAGCAGTCGGTTTGGCAGGGCAGGGGAGGAACACTGGGCTTTCCCCTCGGCTATCACAGAGGCTGCGCAGAGGCAGCGGCCGGCCCCGCTACAGGTTCGGCGCTGCTCTTTGCTCGGCCGGAGCGCAGCGGGGAAGCCGAGGCTGCAGCCCCGCGCCTCACCGCACATCGGCACGCAGCACGGCACGGCCCGGCACCGCACCGCACCGCACCGTACCGCACATCACTGTACTGCACTGCACTGCACTGCTCAGCACGGCACCTCACCACACGTCAGCGCACAGCACTGCACAGCACCGCACCGCACATCAGTGTTCAGCACCGCGCATCAGTGTGCAGCACCGCACAGCACTACATTGCACTGCACAGCACAGCACTGCCCATCAGTGCACGTCATTGCATATCACTGCACTGCACAGCCCACCATCACATTGCTTGGCACAGCTCTGCGCAGCACATCACGGTACTGCGCCGTGCAGTGTACATTCTTACATAGTGTTCACAGTGTGTGAATATTTAACAGCGAGGATAGAAAGATCAGGGGTGCTGATCTGCAGGTGTGGTATTAAGTACTCCTGTCACGGGAGGAACTGTTCCTTCTGCTGTGCTGGTATTGCAGTCTCCTGTGATTCTATTTGTGTTCAGCATTTTAGAGCTCAATTTATCAGTGGGCAAGACTCCAGTTGCTCCACCTCAGCAGACAGCTGGAAGCCATGCCAAGAGATGCATTTCAGCTTTTTGTACGTTACTTATGATGCTGGTGAATGAGGTAGGAGCTTTGATGAGTGCTCACCAGAGAGATGAAATTGCTAGGACACAATCTGCAGCCTGAAAAGGGAAGAGAGGTGCATCTGCAGACAGCCAGCAGTGAGGTGGAAGACCATAAAATGCATTTGCAAACTGAACAGCATGATAACATGGAGGGAAAGAGACATGCATCTGGGCATATGCTACCAGGAAACTTCCAGCAGAGTTGGGCCAGTCAAGACACATGGCTACTGTGTATTACTGTAAATCTGTTCCTGTAGATGAATGTGCATATCCAAATAGTTCAGGTTCCTGCAGAGCTTAACTACTGAAAAGCATCACAACCTCTCCTTTGCTTTAAATGTTGAACTCCTACCCTTAACTGGTAGGAGCAATGAACTTCATGAAGAGCTGTGCTGATCTGTACAGTCTCACCTCTCACATTCGAAGTGATTGTCCACACTGCTTTTGTACTTCAGCTGCTTTAGCTATTCCTGAATTTCCAGGAGACTTTTCAGTATCTAAATCTTATAATTTATATGTATTTTTAGCTACAGGTTTTTAATATACATAGCCAAGTGTTCCTAAGTTCAAGCACATCCAAAACTTGCTCCTAAAGTTCTGAAAGCTTCTATAGATATGTTACTACTGTGTTGAGTATGCAACCCTTAACATTATTCCCAGTTTGCTTTGGATAACACAGACCCATTTTTATCAAGTAAAACCAGACTAGACTTATAGGGAGGCCCGCCCCTTCAAAAAACCCCACAAACCCCCCCCAAAAAATCCCCTGCAAATGAAAGGGGCAATTTTTGCTGTTTAGAAAATTAGTACATTTCCAAACTCAATGGTTTTTACCTGTTTCTGGAAGAAAAAAGGTTGAAGCAGTGGGTCTTCATGTACTTCATTGAACCTCAACAAGGAAAGAAGTTATCTGAGAAGGCAGATTTTTCTGTGGCAAGGAAGGGGCAGGTAGAGAGTTGCAACTAGACTTTCACCTTTTCTGCATTCCTTGGCAGGGAGCTTAGAATCTCCATAACTTTATAAAGTCTCCCTCATTTGCCCCCAATTGAGATTTTTCTTCTCGGTACAAGGACAAAGGAAGTAACAAAGTCTCTTTAAGACAAAAAAACGGAGTAAGAAGGGGAGCTTCTCCTTCACTTAGAATGACTGCAGTAGTTATCACTCTTCCTCTTCCCCAGTGCTCCTTCCCAGGCCACCTGTTTTGCTCCATCTCTTTGCAGTAATGAGAATTACCAAGTGATAAAATTTTACAAAAGGCCTTTTGTAAAGCAATGCTGATGCATTATACTGTTTTCATTAATTTATTTTTAATTTATGTCAGACTTTTTAGAATGTAGTATAACCACAAATGCCTTTTCAGAACATGTGCTAACTTGTTTCTTGTAACAGACATGAGGGTTAGTTACCAGGCTGAGATAGAGCGGAAGTCATTAACACTTACTATTTAAAAAAACCCAAATAAGAAAACCTCCCAGAAGGTATTTGTTATCCTGAACTGCTGTTTCAATGGCGTATATGCAGGCAGAGATTCTGACTGGTCCGTAGTGAGAGGAAAGATGTGTGCTAATGTCTTTAGAAACCATTTGATGGGTGAAAGTATGGGTGTTAATGTCTTTGAAATGGTCTTAATGTCTTTACTAACCTCAAGCAACAAAGTTGTTGCAGAGTCCAGACAGTTTGACTCCTGAAACAGGCAAGGGTCTGCAGAAGCCTGAGTTTCTGAACTTTGGAGTAAAATGACAGGTTCAAGAGGGGATATGAGGTAGGCAGTTCGGGAAGGCTGTACCTTCCTAGTAGCTCAGCCGGTGGGAAGGAAGAGGGCAACATGCGGCGGGGAGTTCAGGATAAAAGGAGGCTGCGCCCTCCGAAACCGAGAGAGAGAAAAAAACCCCGCAGGTGTGGCCCAGCGTACTCTCTTCCTCACTTTATTCAAATAAACTTGCAGGACTTCTCTGTCTCGTTTTTGGACATAAACCTTTGGCGTTTGAGGATTAATTTTCCTGACACTAGGATCTAATCCTGCAGGGCACTGAGCAGTGCAGCTCTCCTGTCATCGTGACAGAAGAGCAGTCAGCCTGTTGTAGCATTTGAACCTTTCAACAATCAACAGTAGCATGAGGCAGTAGAAAATTTGATCTTGTATGGGAAGGGTTGGTTTATCTTTTCAATGACAAAGGTATTGACTTAATTAATTTTGGTACCCTTAAAAGCAAAGGTAAAGCAGAACGTGCTCAGTAGCTCAACACTCCGACTAATTTTAAATGAGGAAAGATTCACCCACCTTGGGTTTATCTACCGGCTGTGTATGACTAAAATGTCGTGTTTCATTCCGACCCCTACATACAAGGAATGTATCTATGTGAGGGACAGCCACTCTTGCATCTCTCTGTAGCACTGATTTAGGACAGAGGGTTTAGCTTGTTTTTTAGTAAAATTTATCTGCTCCCCCTCTAACTGGATTACATGCTTTTCTGTAACCAGTTCTCACCCTAGAGGAATTTCACATTAAAGCTATAAGATTAGAAAATCATATGAACATTTAAAATATTTGAAAGCAATAATAAAAAGGTAATTTCCTTCTTAAATAAACACAACATTTGAAGCAGAATAATATTTTAATAAAATTAAATCTAAGTATTCACAAAGCATTATGCACATACAGTACATAGTGTATTTAAAGCCTACAGATCTTAGATAATTTTATTCTAATGTAGTCAGCTTTGGACACAAGCTAAGCTTACTCATTTTGTAATAAGAAAGTTTACAATTGTTCCTGAAAGTGATTTTACATATATACATATATATATATATCTATATCTCTATATCTATACTCCTACATGTAAGTGTAGGTATATACACATGATTGTGTGTATGTGCGTATATAAATATATACACACTTACATATACACATACATACACACCTATGTACATCTATAAAACACGCACATGCGCACAGCCAGGAGCGCGTGTGAGGTGAGTATGTATGAGCATGGTAAAGGGGCTGGTCAGTACAAAGAGGTAACTGCAAACAGCCACCCTAATCATTATAAAACAAAAATGTGTAAAATAGTTTTAAATTAACACAGATTGCTAATAATTTGTATTGAACAAAAGGAACACAGTCTTCTGCATTACATAGAAATTAGGTTTATTGCATTTGATTAGGTTTGTGTGACAGATGAAAAGTACCTGTCTGCTTGTCACAGCTGAATTCTATGATGCAATTAAGAAAATAACAATACGAAAACCAAAAAACAGTATGTGGTGGAAAAAATGATTCAATTTAATGCAGTTTTGTGGATGTCACCTGTGGTGATACTTTCCACCATATGGCAGTTTTCCTCTCTGTTAAAATACTGCCCTACTTCAGCTAGTTCGGAAGGAGGCTGTTTTCTCTGTCCTAATTGTTTCAAGCCCAGAAGACTCGGTTACCTTATTCTTTCTTTAGATTCAGACTCATTGTGATTTATTAGAAAAAGCTCACTACAAGAAAGATAAATAAATTTTCAAAAGTGAGCTGGAAGAGCATTTTTGAATTTTAGCCTGGTCAGGTAGGAGTTTTTCTATGTGAATTATTGTTATTGGTCTCCTATTTGCTCTGAAGACATATCCACAATAAAATACTATTTCCATGACAGCAGTAAATGGTAATCTCCATGCAACGTAAACTGTAATTACAGAACATGCATGTTATTTAAAAAAAAAAAAAATAAGGTGCCTTGAGAATGCTGGCGGTTTTACATTTGGAACATACAGTTAGTGTGTGTATATATATATTTACATCAGAACTGCTCAATTTTACCGTACAAGCGTCAGAATTAGGAAAATATACAGTACTTTTGCATATAATGGTATATTCCTTGTAGCCCCTGAGTCAAGTATAGAGAATTTAAATACAAAATAAAAAAAAAAAAAAAAAAAAAGGAGAAACAGCCATTAAAAGCACTTACATTTTTATGTGAAGCAATAGTATAAAAGTACTATTTCCCAGGAAGACCAGGATCAGAAACATGCCTATGAAGACTCAAGATTCCTACAGTGCTTAGTGAAGATTCTGGCAAGGAGGGGTGCCTAATTGGTGGGAGACAAGTTTTACAAGGCTGTGGGGTACATTCTCCAGGCTGGTCACGTTCTTGGTCTGAAAAAGAAGCCAGGTTGTCTTCTGAGGCTGTGTTCAGATGCACTCCACTTGAGAAAGATTCTTTGGATTTAAGTTTCGATTTTTCAGCATCTGAAACTTCAGGACACTGTAAGGGAAGAGAAGAAACAAGATGGTAATAATTGCATTGGTCTCTTCCAGGCCCTTGTTCTGTTCAAAATTAGCACATTCAGATGGTTGATGGAAAACCATTTTTGAAAATTAAACAGTGTACTGAAATATTTTTTACATAGTTCTGCATTTGATTTAATGTAATTGAATGCAATTCTGCTGATTAATTTTAGAAGTCTGGATATATTTTCCTCCCCTCAGACTTGCTAATATGACATCAAGACACACATATAAGCAGCCCTTTCTAAAAGACTGATTACTCCCGAGACCCAGTCTAAGAGTATGGATCTCAACATTCTTGAATATGAAGTTATGTCTTAGAGCAAAAATCTAGAACTGCATAATTCTGAACATTCTAACCACTTGGCTTGGATTCATTTTCTGCTAACTTTTGTGAAAAAAAAAAAAAAGACAATAAAGTAAATCTGTCTGATTATAAAGTCATTGTAAGAATCTCTACCATCCTCACAGAAAATGTAGCCTCTGAAACTGTGGTGTCTAAGCCCACTGTGGAGATGCTAGGTCAAAATAATAATTTCATATTCCCTAAACTAACGAACCAACACCTAGATTGGTATGCATTTCTTTCTCATAAGATAAAAAGATTAGGAAACCTCTTTTGATCTTATTGCACATGTACTTACCTGAGATGAAGGACTGAAACTTCTGTCTGTTTTAATTGATGCTGCAGGCTGAAGCTTTTGTATGACCCGGATTGCTGACTCTTGATACTCTGCACTTGCTGTCACCATGCTATAGGTAGGTGGAATGAGTGCTGACTGCCTTTGCAGAAGCTGCAGGATGGTTTGGATATCAGCAGTCATTTGGGATTCAAGCCTAGAGAAGGAACATGAGATCAGTTAGCTCATGGCCAGGAACAGCTGTGTTTTACACACCAATTGCAGAGGTGTTCAAGAGGGACCTGAAGTTTACCAGTAAAACCATTGCTTGTTGTGACATGACCATGTCTTAAATAGTAGAGAACAGTAGAGGGAGTAAGGAGCCATTCCAAAACTTCTGTCTCTCCCTTTCCTTTGCAGAACAGTCCTGCGAGCTTTTCTCTGGTTTTTGCTACACTGAGTTCATCACTGTGCCTTAGGTTTGCAACAAGAAGCAATGCAGGGGGGCTGGGTGTCTGGTTGAAAATAACTGGAATAAATGTATTCTCTTCGTTGTAACTAAGTTGATTTGTGCTGGCTGAGCATGGGACATTATTTTGATGCATCTGACAATGAATTCTGACATGCGGATCCAATGCACTGAACTAAGCAGAAACCACCTTTGTGTTTTTCCACAGTTAGAAAAAGAAAGATGCTTCCAAAGCCATTAAAAATCCAACTGCCCAATTCTCATTACTGTGAAAATTTATTCAAACTTATGCAGGCCTCAGAATTAATGTCAGCATTTCTGATGTTCAAATTTTGTACCTTTAGAATTTTTTTGCCTTTTCATAAATTTGTATATGACTTCTGAAACACTTGAGCTGATTATGTTGTTCATACTTACAATTCCATACCACTGAAATGATTTTTTATTGGTCTTGCCAAAATCTGCGACAAACTCAGAAAAGGTAATGCCTGTTGTACCTTCCTAGCTGCTGGAAGGTTACAGCACATGCTGACAGATGTTAATGCAGATAATACAGCCTTCTGTACACCAACTGAGCTTCTGAATGAGTAAACAAATTTTTGTCAGCAGCCTTTAATGTTGTGAATGTTACTTCTCAGGCTCCCTACAGTAGCAGAATTGATCCCATGCTGTCAAAATTTTTGCTTTTACCACATGCTGCATTGCTGTTATTTTTTTTATCATGTTGGAGTTATCCATTATCTGTATAATTTCTTTATAAAAAACATCTGTGAAATTATTCCATAAGGTATGACCGAAGTGTATTTGGGATGCTGTTTCTTCCTTTATCAGGAGAAGCTGGTTTTGTGGCATCAGCTCTCAGAAAAGAAGGCCCAAACCTAGACTTCTGTTACAGTCAGAATGCCCTACTTGCCTTCTTGGTCTGCTCCCTTGGGTTCTTTGCTACTTGCAAATGTGCTGTTTTCACAGAAGCATGGTGCTGATGCCACAGGGCAAAATACTGCAGGAACAGCAGCATGCCACCATCCAGAGAACTTCCATCTGCTAAATCTGGGCCTTAACACCCAGTAGCATTGGAGGATGTGCATTCAAGATTATTTTTGAATTTGGATTAACTCTAAAATTGCTCCTCTCTTACTTTGTTAGTACTTGAAAGTTTCCTTGTACTTCTAGTGAAAGAGTATCTCTGGTAGTGTTTATTCCTTATCATTGCATATAAAGGTTCACTTTCCAGTCACCAAAATTTAAAACAAATCCATCTACCCAAACAAACAGGAGAAATTTAAATGCTTGGCCTGTAGTCCCCATGAAATTCCAATTGCTTAAAGAAGAGAAACAGAGATAATTCTAGGGACATATTCCTTGTAAAATGGCTTTTCAGCCCTCTATATCTATTTAATAATTGAGTGTTATGCCAAGCCTCTGACTTGGAATGGAAAAATTGAGGGAGAAGTGACCATGCTTTTTAAGCTAGTCGGTCACAAGTGACGAAGGCAAGAAAGGATATTGTCTGTTCTATTCATAGAAAACCCAGCAAGGCCCCAAATCACAAAGGCATGAAAAGCTTTAAAAACATGAGAAGAGTTAAAGAATAAAGTGATTTAATAAAATACATAACAATTTAATTCTTGTTTTATCAGCAACAATTACATTGATGGAAGAAAATACTGAGAACTTCCATGATAAAACTATGGGTAACTTTGAGGTATAACTTCAGTTTCGAGAACTTAAGGTTTCAGGAGATGAAATGTTACTGAAAGACTACATACTGTTAATGGGGATCCTGAAGCATTTAGTTATGTGATGTTTACAGTTACTTAGATTACTTGACTGCTGTAATTAGAAATTACAGCAGTTTAGGGTTAAGTGTTAAAAATGTCTTTTTAATGCATTATGTCATATTGAGGAATGAAAAATACTCATTTGATTGGCTTCTGGTGGGTGAAGGAATCAATATGCAGTTAACCTGGCTTTAAACTGATTGCTAAAATATACAGCACAGAATGCCAGTGAATAGCTACTGAAATATAATTAGGACTGAGTGCGTGTCATAGTATTTGTCATGGAAAAATATTGAAAGTAATGGAATTACAGAGTGAAAATAATGAAAAAAAAAGGCCATGTTCTTCAGTGTAAGGTAATTTAAAATTAAAAAGTGAAGTTACATGGTAAATTACAGTGCAGGATGAATCAAAATTGTGTAACTACATTTTTAAGATGCTCTAAGCTATGCTGCTTAGCTGCCAGTAAAGAATATTAAGCAAAGGTGATATTGGATTCTGATAAAGAAAGTATAAATTTTTTTATTGTAGCAGGTATAAGTATTGTGCCTTTGCATACTCCCATGTCTTACTTATAGAGTTTCAAAAAAATTAAATGCATCTAAAAGGAAATTCATCTGCAATACATTTTGAAAAGCAGGCAGCTGGTGTACTTTGAGTCTCCAGGAAAGAAAAAGTACTTCAGACTGTGAAGATACTGAAAATTGCCATTTTGTGTCTCTGCTCATGGCAGGGAATTGGAACTAGGTGATCTTTAATGTCCCTTCCAAACCAAATTGTTTGATGGTTCTGTGATCTAAGAACAGCACTCTTGGTGAGGTGAGATTTAAGTTTAACAATTTGAGGTGTCTAAGTACAATTTATTGGTTAAAGAAATGGTCTAAAACAGTAAGCTGAGGAAAAGGATTCTACTTCAAAGCCATTCAGAGTAGCTAAATCACTACATGTGCGTACCTAGAGATAAAAGTCATGAATATTCTGGCAACATTTAAAAACTGTGTACCCAGATTTCCCAGAATTGGTTTTTCCACGATTCTGGAAAGCCTAATCTAGATGATATATAGGCTCCTCAGAATATATACAGACAACAAAATGATATACCCATCAGGCACATTTTTGTACTTTTGAGCTTCTGAAGATCTGAATGCTTTTGGAAACCTCCTGCACAATTTCATTCCTCCTGTAGCATCATCAATATCAGTTGTGCTATGTACTCATTCATACATAGGTTTTTTCTCTTTATTTTTACCTGTTGAGTTGTTCTTGAAGTAAATCTAATCGATTCTCCACTTCCCCATTTATAAAATCACTTTCAGTTTCACAGATTCCCCAGGTAACATGGGATAACACTGGTTGAACTGTGGAGTCCTGGTACTGCTGGAGGTTCTCCTGTTCCCAGTTTTTTTCGTTGATGTCTGATGAAAAACAAAACATATAAGAGTATAGATTTACATAGATAGAGTTGAGAGGGGTTGACACTTCACAAACATCCCACTTTCTCAGTTCTCAAAATGTTAAAAGTTAAATTGGTACATTGGCACATTGACTGAACATCTCTCTTTGTTCCCTACAACTCCTCAAGGAAAGATAAAAGTGGTCACATACATACATACATTTTGAAGCTACAGATAAGCAGCTTTTTCTAGTCAGCATCATCAGAGTTCTGCAATTGAATGGCTTCTCTTTACTTTTATTTCTATTATTTTACAAATTTTCTCCAAGTGTTTTTTTTAGCAATTTTTTTATTCATTGAAAATAGAAATTCTTGTCCTAACCTAAAGGCATTAAATTATGTACTTGAATGTCTTTGATAGTGCACTTCAGAGGCCTAAGATGCCTTCTCTTGCCCTTGAATGTGCTATTGAAATGTATTCACTGCATTGCTCTTTGATGTAAAAGAAGAATTTGCTGCATTGAATTTGCTGCACTGGGCATGTGGCACAGTGCATTGGAATGTCCCCTCTAGAGAAAGGTACCAGGCCTCAGGGAGCTGCCGTTCTTACCCATTACTGTAACATTACTTGTCTTAGGTTGGTGAAGTGTAATATGTTTTCTCTGAGACAAGGGCCATTCAATGCAGCTCTTGCTGCTTGCAAAAGAATACTGCTTATTATTCTCATAAAGGAATTGATTTTCGTTGATAGTTTTTAGCATCACTGCTCTCCCACCCAATCTGTACATCACTGTGTACAGATTTCACATCTCTGAAACTTTACAGTACTGTGAGGTGAAAGGTGCCTGTTCATTTTGTTTGATGATCTTGGACTCCTAAAAGAATGAAATATTTAGCATTTCTGGGTCAGCCAGAGATCACTTTGATATTAAATGAAGCTTCATGATAAACATGAAGTATCTAAAACCAATTGTTTTATGAGTAATCTTTATTTATTTGTTTACCTCCAGGCTTTTGTAAAAAAAAAAAAGATGATGGTTATTCCAGGTCTCATCCTATACCTGCTGTGCACAAATTTCAACCCTCTTGACCCTCCCAGTTCATGGATCTCTGTGACCAAACACTGCACATGACTACCAAACAGGACTCAGGGGCACTCTTTTGTTTTGCTTGGACTTCTGGTTTGGGCTATTTCTCTTTCCTCTCTCAGTTTCTTTAATTTACCCTCTGTAGATTCATTAATTAATTTACATTCTTTGCTCTATGCTGTTTTTCTCCTGTTCACCAAGCTATTGAAAGATTACACATCAGTTACCATGGAGATATACTTGTTGCACTTATCAAGTATAGAATGAAGATCTTGCTGTAACCTTTGCAGAGCCTACAGGTGATGTACTTAGGTTGAACAGAGCTTTTTCTATAGCTCACACTGTCCCCCATAGCCTTTGTTTACTTTGAGTTAATCTAACATGCAAACCATCAAAATTGCTCAGAATCACTCCTTCTTCTTTGATGTGATATAAAGGCTGTTTAAATTTTAACATCTGCTCAATACTATTCCCATTAGAGTTGTATTTGTAATTATTGAACTACATGAACTTATAGAACATATTAAAGTCCTTATTGCACCCAAGCTGCTGCTTCAGCATACAGCTGGACAAAATCCTTGACTGCTTATAAGGCATCTGCAGTTGGATTTAAATCCCACATCAGTCCATGAATGATTTGCTCAGAGCTTCTCCTTACACTTCTCTTGGCACTGCACACTGTTAACTCAGCAGAGGTTACATTCATTTCACACTTGCGAAATTTTTCTAAGCAACCATAGCAGCTAGAGCCATGTTTCAAAGAGAAGAGAAAAAACCCCACAGTGTGGGTGATATGTGAAAGCTTTGTCCAAATGCTAATAGCTAATCCTTTTCAAACATGTCTGAGCAGTGTTTCTCTAAGCAAAGGAAAATAAATAAAAAAAGAAAAGTTCCCACTCAGATTTAGTATTTCAAGTAGATTTAGCCAGGAAGGGGAGCTCTCACTACACGAGTTCGAGTTCTAGTGTAAGGGGANCATGGTCTTTGGTTAGCAGGTGGTAGAATGTTCCCTGGAGCTGTAGAGAGTGTTTGAATTTCATGTGATGACTTATAACTGATTTTATGCACTGGGCAGAAGGAAGAGGAAAGAGATTTCATCTTGGCTACGCAGAAAACCTGTTCTGCTTCTCAGGAACTTAAGCCAACAGAAAGAAAGAGATAAAGGGTGTCACAGAAGTATGTAATTTTGTTTTAGGAGGCACACATGGCCCTATTTGCAGTGTCCAAGGAAGAGCTGGAAATCTCTCAGTAAACTGAATGGAGCATACCATGAAAAACAGAGGGATAAAGTTTCAAACGATCAGTTTAGGTGCAATGGGTTGTGTAAACATATTAAACATGTACCAGGAAAAGCTAATCTTATTGACCTTGAAGATTTTATAAATATTGCAAGAAAGCTCATTACCTTTCATAATATTATTAGAAGTGCTAAATTACAAAGTGATAAAGAGTGTGGTCTTAATCAAAATACGTAACTTTTAGATACGCTAAATTCAGCTCAAATAAAATCTGCAATAGGTTGCCTTGGAAAATGTTGCTATAGCTGCAAGGACACATTTCTGGCTATTGGTAGGGGAAAGGAAAGGTTTCCAATTGCAGTATGTTTGCAACAAGTTTATAATGGATTTATAGGGCCTTAACTTGAAGAGACCAGACTTGACATATTCATACCTCTGAGATGTTAAAATCATTGTTTGGTATGATTAATTATTAGGTTTACTAAAAATGATAGCCTAAAAGCCTAAAGTTTATTGAATGATGGTCAAATGGTTAAATTGTCTCAATGGAAACTGCTGCGGAAAACAGCATTAAACAATAAATACGTAATTCTTCCCTTCAGACTAAAAGAATTACAAATGAACTTACTGTGATATTTAAATTTTATATTAATACAGAGTTTTTAATTATTTTCCTTTCACGTCACTGAGAAAATTAATATTTTATATATTAGATGTAATTTTAACAATGTGATTTAACTCTATGTAAAATTATCTGAGATTACTTGATAGTTCCTGATCATTTGTCATATACAAGAGCTCAAATCTTTATTCTTGTGTGTTCTTTATGGAAGTCAGTGTTTTTTTCTGTGTGTAATGGCACTCCTTTATCCAACAGGTGCAGCAAGAAGGATAGCATTCTTTCAAGCTATTATGATTTTTTCCACTTAATTTTTGTTGTGCCTTTTTAATGCAGTGAATAAAATTAGTTATCTGAAAACATATTTTTGGTGCATGTGCAACTATCACTAGGTTTAGCTAGTCTGTCTCTAGTTACCTATAATTTTTTACTGTCATCCAACCCTGGCACATCAAATACCCTTTGGGAGATCTGCTTTGAGTGCAGATATCATCAATGCGCACTCAGTGAAGTCCAATACCAGCGGACAACTTTGAAGAGTTAGTTTAAATTGCTTAGGTAGTTCAGTTACAAGATGATTTGTAGCAAAATCTAGAATGAGCTTTTGGAGGTTCTACAAGCCAGTCCTGCAGAACTGTAATCCAGTTCCCACTATATTAAGCCATATTAATCCTCTTGAGAAATTATAATTTTTTGATCTAAGATATTTTTTTCTTAAGCTTTTTGGAGTAAATATTACATAAAAAAATCAAGACAGCCATTCAGAACATTATTTTTGTTAATCAGACTAAAAAGATGTCTGCTCAAACTTTACTAAATAGAAACAGCTGGATTACCTTTGCAAGAAATGCTTCTTTTGTCAATAAGAATTTCTTCTGTGTCATGATCCATTTCTTCAAAGTCCATCTCTGTGGTTTTCTCTGTTACAGATGGGTAATCAGCTACCCCAGAGAACAGGGGCTTTTGCTGATCTTCAGTGGAGGACACAAAAGATGATGACCCACTTTTTTTCTCCTCAAAATGTTTCTTAATAGATTGATAGTATTTGGTGCTGTCTCCTGAGGGTTCAGGATCACTCTGATCATTCTCTTTGAAGTAATCTATGGAAGAGAAATAATTGTATACAAAAATAAGCAATCCTTGAAAGTTTATTCTAGTTTATTGTGGTTTGAGAATGGACAGGATTCTTATATCAGGTAGGAAGTTCACTGTCTATTAGAAAAGAAAATACTTTAAAGTCTTTTTATGATTCTTCTATCAGAGTAGTTTTATATTTCTTTTGAAGTCCTGGAAGATATTTTTATGTATGTAATAAGGATTTGTAGTAGATAAACCATAACTAGTTTTGCAAAACATTTTTGTATCAAAACAACAAAAGCTTTATCCAATACAACCCTCCTGTGTACTTTTTTTTTTTTCCAGTGAGGATGAAATTTGAAGAAGCCTTATAATCTAAACCTTACCAAATATGAAATATTTCACCCTGTCTTCCAATTTCTCTTGTTATTGGGCATTTATTATAGTCTTGACAGGCTAACAGTCATGTATGTTATACTTGGTATCAGAAATACTTGTTTAAGTTATTCTCACATGAGAGCACATTTGTTGATTATTCTTTTCCCACAAAGGCAGATGTATTCATAAACCACTCATCCCCAAAATTTCTGAGCCCATATAACCAGAGAGCATATTTCTCCATATTTATTACAGGATTGATATGGTAGACAGAAACAAAAGCAGGGAGTTCCTAATCTGACTTTTGGAATCACCTCAAAACAACTTTGCAAAGTAGCCCAAATTCCTTTAGAGTTGCAATTCTCTGAAAATTCTATCTTTTGAATAACAAAAATAAACAACATTCTGTGATATATATGGTAGCAGTATACCAGTCAAGTTGAGAATTAATCTTTTGTTAATCATATTCAAGATCCGTAGTGAGCAGCACCAGATTTAGTCCTCTTTAGAAATGGCAAGTAACCCTAAATTTTAAGCAGATATTTTGAAAAACATACTGTAAAAATTAAATAGGATTTAAACTTGAAGCTAATTTCCAATTCAATATTTGGTTTTACTTATTTTTAACTGAAATGTCAAGATAATTTCAGTTCTGCTATTTATTTAAAACACCTTTTAGCAGGGTAGTCTCAACATCATATAAATACCGTAACTAGTTTGCATTAACTTCCTGGGGAGTCAGCATGATTTCCCATCTGCTTTGTGCTAATTACTAAATAACATAGTTCTGGAATGTCTGTAGTCTTTATAGCCTACAGCAATGGCTAATCCAACATTCTGTATATTCCCTAGGTTTCTTCTCTCTTTTCTGGTCACGATAAGGAAATGAAACTTTGGCTGCAACTAATTGTCTTGTCTGCACACAAAAAGAATGCAATATCTGTAAAGAGCACCCTTCGAGGGTCCAGAAATCTGTAAGTAGTGAGGGCAGGTAATGGTGAAGAAAAACACAATTACAAAGCAAAATAAACCAAATAGCAAAGCAGCCTTCTGTACCTCCACCCTCCAAGGGTAAGAGTCGCCCGGGGTAATTAACACAGCCCCAAAGTGAAATGACTTTACTGGGCTTTTGTTAAGCAGGACTAACGGTTCTAAGTGATACTGGTGATGTTCAGCTGCTGCAAAATTGTCAAAACAACTGCAAATGGACTGGCAGTGTAAAGCTCTTGGGGGATGCTCAGACTCAAGTGCCATGTTCTCAGCAATTCCATCTCCAAAACAGTACAAAAGCAAAAGAAAGCTTCATAACAAAATTTTATTATAGATGTCTCTGTGGCATTTCTTGTGGGAATATATTGAAAACAAAGTCATGCTACAGTAAATTGTTCTAATTACTTAGTGTTTGACTGACTTTAACCTGTGAAAAAGACCTAATGAAAGCTTGAAATTATCAATTTTTAAGGTAATTTTATATGTTCATGGGATTTTGTGCACTAATGGCAGCTGCAATGAGCACTCTGTGGAATACAAATCAAGCAGTGGACTAATTTTAAGAAGGGGTCATTGAGACTCAAAAAAATTGTTTAGAAGCTGAAATATAGCAGACTGTCTTATCTCATATTCATAAAATACTAAAATATTTAGAAACATAAAGCCAGATTCTGCTAATAATTACTCTGCTGTAAAAACAGGGTAATTCAGTTGATTTCCCTGAATCTATAGTCTCCATCTATATCAGGCCAACAGAATACTTTATTTTCCAAATGCTGCCCAAGTATTATGAACTCACTGGCATGAAGAGGAAGGCAGAGATCTGTTGAATGCAGGCTCCTGGCTGTTGAAATAGGGGAAGATTTGTTCATCATCTGATCTATTACATGTTTGGCTTTACTGCCATTGCTATATCTTATAGGCATCTGGCTACACTCAGAGTTAAAAGTTGTTTTCCTTTTAAAAGGATCCTATTTAATGCTAAAGATCTTCTCTCTGGAGGATAATCTTGTCATACTTTGCACCTAGGGTATGAATTAAAATAGAAATAGCTCTATTTTATTGACTCTTCAGGACCTGATAATGGTGCCAGCTCTGTGCCTCTACTAAACACCTTAGCAGCACCTCTGCAGCTCAGTGGAAAGTAAGATATAAATTATAGATAGGTATGGCTTTTTTCAGAGTGGGAATTTCTCTAATTTCTCTTTCCTTTCATAAGGAAATTCAGTCATTGGTTTGGAATGGATTTTCCAGAAGAGAAGACTTTTCTATCTGTGTATGTATGGATATGTTCACTTTCTGACACACAGAAAAGGGCTTCTCCCTTACAGGAAAACCATTTGTACTTCACATATAATATAACAGTAATACTTAGTACAATGAGAAAATTAACACAAAGGCTATATTTTACACACACTTTATTTTCTTTTGGTAATCTAAATAATCACATGGTATTCTGATGGATAGTTGCACTGCAATTCACTTTTACAAGTGGAAAAGTATGTTTGCAGCTTTTTAGTTATAATTAGAGCTAGAAGTAAAGCACACAGTACCTATTCAGTGATAGAGTTATTTCTTCAAATCTGAGGACCACAGAATTTTACAGTTTAGAAATTTAAGACAGCAAATTGATGAACCCTGAAGTCATGACATATTTGTTAAAAATTTGATTTATTAAGAGCACCAGATTTTTGTGATGAGATTAGAATATGACTACAATTTCTCCTTCTGTGAACATCATATTATAGTTATGCCCTTGTACAACATAATATCCAGCAGAACTAAAGTGAAACAAAGAACGGCTAGAATAGGTAATTTCTATCAGAGGTATTTTTTTCCTTAAAAATAATCCTTTGAAACACATGCAGTTACATAAAGACTTTGCCATTTTCAAAACATGGCAGAGACAAGAGGTCTTAAATATGCACATGCATTTCCTGAGACATTTCTTAAACCAGTAGAAAGAATTTGTATGAAGTTCCACCAGGCACTTGAATTTGTGTATCTAGATGTCCTGCTTCAGCACCTTCAATTACATGTCTGTAAACCTGTCAGACCTCAAAATTTGAAACAATGCCAGAGACTTACAGTGGCTTCTGAAACCTGAGCTGTGGAAATTCTTGCATTCTTCAGCACATGCTTGTTTTCTTACTTCTTCCTCACTTGTACTCATTATGGTTCTCTTCAAATATCCTATCTACCTTTAGGACCCCCTACTTAAAAATGTACTGTCAGATATGTGTGTGGTATTTGACTAACACTAAGGAAAAATGTTGTCTGTCTAGTAAGTATGCAGGAAGCTCCCTAATCCTAAGTAAAATAGGTTGCTGGAAGTATTTTCTGAAAGCTAAAACATTTTATTTTCCAGTAGTAAAAAGCTTTAAAGTTTTTTTCTGTCATGGTTTTTAATGATGGAAGACGTGTTTAATTTCAATTTTATTCATCATTTGGGACATCCTAAGTCTACTATGGGTAGATATGATAAATAAAGCTAGATATAAATATAGATTAAAAACTAGTGAGATTCCATTAGTATGTAATTTCTGGCAATTTTGTTGGAAGGTTCCAGTGGATTCAATAGTGATGGTGGAGGAAATGAACTGTACTGTAGAGTCTGAATTACTGTTCTGTATCAGTGCTGCTTGTGAGAGTTTGGTAAGTTAATGGGTCCTTTGCTGTGTTTCATCTTTGAGCTGTGAAAGTTTGGGTGATTTTGGAAATAGGGAACAACAGAAGATACTGAAATCTCCCACCTTCATGATGGACTGAAGTCCTTGTGGACTTTTCCATAAGGATGCATGTCCCTATTTTTAAAAGGGCTTAGAAAAGAGCTAGTTTTTGAATAACTGGAATTGAGGCACATATAAAAAGAATTTCAAAGGTCAAGGGCATATGAAGTCCTTCAGTTATTCTTTTGTGCCATTTTCAGTGAAATGAGAAGTTAGGGATGGAGTCACAGTCCTCTATCTCCATTTTCTTTGTTTTGTCTGTTTTTGTGTCAATTTTAATGCTAATCAGATAATGATGGAAGAACAATTATTAGTTTATATTTCAGGAAATAATGCTATACATAAAAACAAAGAGAAATTAGAATTATAGGTGCATTATTACACAATGCACCTCAGAATGGATTCAGGATATAGGTCAAAACAGTTCTCTTATCAAATTTAGAATTCCTTTTCTTTTGGAAGAAATTTAGCTTTCACCATAGTACTATTATAACTATTTTTTTCCAAAGGATAGCTATGGATATATGTGAGGGCACACAATATTTTGATCAGATTTGGCCTTTGGAAACAGCCTCTTTGGAGTAACTCCTGGGAACAAGACTCCTTGTGGAAGCTCCCTGAGGTTGCTGATAGGCACTGTGTTAATAGCAGTAAGACTAATAGGAGCAGATGGAACACTGCACTGGTAGTGTCTCTGATGACCAGGTACTTTTTTGCTAGGGGTTTCATGATTAAGGTAAGATTTTGGGAACATGAGGTCTTGTTTCCAGCCATATGTTGCTTGCCAACACATTTGTTGTTCCCAGCTGTTTAATGATCTAACACTCCAGTGGAATATTAGAAACTCTTTGCTAATTATGCCCAAGCCAACTTCATTAGCAAAATACTGACGGTTTAACACAGTTAAGTAAGAGCTTCAATTTTTCTCCACATTTTTACCTGACTTTTCCTTCTGAGGATATGGCACAGTGCTTGGCTGAGCATCTATTCATAAAGTAGCCATTTAGGTAAGTAAGCTGGGGGAGGTGACAAGAAAGGGAAACAGGGCAGGGGGTGTTTCCCTGTTTTCTTAGTACTCCACTTCATAGTTTCAGCCAGGAGAATCAGTTACTGAAATATTTTCTTGTCTTCCATGTCTAAATCAAGAGCCATGGTCTCTAGAGATTTTGTGTAATAAAGCTGTGTTAATATGGCTTGGCTTCTTAGCCTGAAAAACACCTACAAACAATGCACACTTAAGGCAGTTACATTAATCAAATTTCAGTTAGGAGTTTGTTACAATTTGTGCTTGCTTTGAGAATTGATAGGTAGACACTTTTTAAAAAGTCTGATCAGGAAACATTAAAATTTCAAATTTAATTCTTCAATTAAAATTAAGCAATATATGAGTTTATGAGCTATCAATATTTTAAGAATAAAGTAAAATGTATTTTATATCGCACTAGATTGTTTGTCTGTGTTGACATGGGCAAGTGCAAGCCCTAGTGTAATTAGAATCGGTGAGAACTTTGCTTAGTACCACTCAAAATCACATCCATGGAATTTTTTTGTTATGAATTTCCTGGACCAGCTGGCACTAGAACAGTCACAAGAAAGCTAATATTTTAGAGCCAACATTAACAAAAAGTTAAAAAAGTTGCTAGCAAAAATGATAATGCTTGAACTTCAGAAAAGACTTTTCAAAGCCCCAAGTTTTCAGGCTTTTGGTGAATCTCTTTACACTGTGCATTTTTCACCCATATACTGGATTTTATATTGATGTAAACAACTCTAGAAATGCATGAGCTACTGGAGCATATCACCATGAGATAATAGAACTGCACTCAGAACTAGCAGAGCAAAATAAAGTTCTTGCCTGAATATATTTCCCTTGAAATTAGCTAACTCACATAGAACTGCTAGAAGTAAATGAGAAATGGGCAAGAAAGAGTTGTATTCTGCACTGCTAAAAATGACAACTGAGTATAAGTGGAGCAGCTCATTGTCACAAAGTTTTCAGGAGGAGGCTAACTTGCCAACCCAGCTGAGAGCTTTGTTTGGAACTACCAGGCAGGAATGCTGCTAATTTTAAGCAGTCTCAGAGAGTTTCTTCGTTGACTGTCAAGCATCTATGGCAACGGGCTAAGTCGGCACCTGCACCTGTGCAAGAAGAACCATCCGTTATTCTGAAAGACACGCAGTGAATTTCTTTAGGGTTGCAGGGGAGCTCTTCTGATACTGCAACCAATTCTGGAAGCCAGAGAACAAGCTGATCCCTCAAATAGTCTTGTAACCTCTAAAATCACACTATGACAGAGCCCTTATTAGCCTTACTAGTTAAGATCAGTTTTTGTTGACACAGGTTAGAAATGGTGGGGTTATGTATGTGTGGAGTGCGAAAGTCTTGTGTGGAATTGGAGAACCAGGAGTACTAACTGCAGATGCATAAAAGAGAGCTGTGTTGATTTTGTTTAACCCCTGATAAAACTTGTACAGGAAGAGTTACCATGGGAATAAGGTCCAAATCAGGCTAGCATGAACTAAAGGCTGAGATAAGACAATCCCATTTTTAGCACTCCAAAACAGAAAATATGGTGATCACACTAAAGATGAAAAAAAAAATGCAATTTCAAACTGCATAATATGCTAGTCAACAGCTAGTAAGTAAACAGCTGTAAGTAAAGAATGTCAGCAAGAAGAGCATTTACTGAGCATGCCTCTAATAATTGCAAAACAAAATATCAAAATATAACAGTGAGAATTCTGAGACTCTCTATCCTGTTCAAACTGTAGTTCTGAAATCAAAGTATGATTTTCATACAACACATATTTTTTATCTTTTGGCATACTGTCGCCAGAAGTACATTTTCCAGCTGTTCAGAAACACTGTCTTTTCTCCTCCAGTTCAGAAAAGCTCTTCAGGATCATCCCCAAATCTTTATCATTATAAAGTGACTGGATCAAAATAAGATGCCACTCTCTTCTACATATAAAAGGTTCAAATCAATAGAACATTACTGTACAAACCAGCAGTACCTCTAGTACTCTACAACCTCATAGAGGATGTGGGAAGGGCCACAAAAAAGTGACACTTGAAGATCTATGACTATGAGGTGTCTGCTGTGACTGTGTGAACACGTGGAGAATCTGAAAAGAGACCAGAGCGGGCAGTAAGCCACTGGGCCAAAAGTGTACTTGGTGCTTGGCAAAGGAATCCTACTTGTTGGATCCTCTCCTCAGGTGGACTTCCAATGTACCTCACTTCTGCCTAACCCAGATATTACCAGGTGCTGTACAATCATTGCCAGGACTAAGGAGCTTGCCAGTCTTGCCTCTTCCCCAATGGTGCAAGGATTTTTTTCAGAGACAAAACTGTGGTAAATTATATTCTTTCAAAAGGAATGCAAATAAATGTTTCAAAGAGGATGTTCAGTGTAATTGATTGGGCAAGAACCAAAAAACCCTAGGTGTCTTGGAACCTCACTGACACCTGAGTAGCTTATTTGCAATTCCGCAGTAGGCACAACATATAAGATCACTTCCATCTTGTCTAGGTAGCAGCATATGTTTTCTCATAAGAAATGTGAAGGTTAGTCAAAGTATCTCTGTCAACAGATTCTTTGTGAAGAGCAGATTGAATATTTCATGGGGAAATTTTCCTGACAGATTTGTTGTCAGTCTTGGCTTCCTGCCCTAAAGATGCTTCTTTGATCAAACAGGAATGTCATTGTCCTGAACAGCCACACTCTGGATTAGTCTCTTCATTAGCATTATACCTGCGATGGGATGTAAACTGTTCCCATTTAGTATCAGCTACTCTGCTACTCTATAAATTGGTATTATGCTGCATTTAGGGCTGAGGTTTGACTGTGGAGTGTGAAAGAGGCATAACAGAAACAGTAATTTGTCAGACAAACCTTTCAACCATAAAAGTGTAATGGTATTCAAGAAATTGTGTTTTTCTTACATAAACATGAGAATCCTATGAATATCAGCTTAGCTGTCTTCATGACTGTTGCTGTCTGACTAGAGCTACTGTCTACAGCTCCTGATATTTAGCAGTACTGAATACTGGTGAAAAAGTTTAATGTTTCACTGAATTTTCCTCCATTAGATTTACTCCTAAAAGCTACTAATGTGAATGTGAGTACATAAAATATTACCTAAACTTTTGCCAGAACAACCTTTTACACATTACTGTATGGATCAAAATCAGACTATGGTGAAATCTACAGTGTCCTGAAATATTTTAAATTTTAAATTTTTAAAATATTTCAATTCCAGGGAGAAATACTACCTAGCATCAAGTTCAACAAAGCACTTTGCTGAGGAGATAAAATAATCCATAGAGAAGGTTGTCCATACAATTTACAGCATCGTGTCAGAAAATAGATATTAAGAGATAAGATGTACATAAGTATGCATGTCTCAAAGGCAATATGGTAGCTTAATGTCAGAACAGTTCTTCACAGATAGATGTGAAGCCATGGAAGGGTGAAACATATATAGTTATACATAAACATATAAGTGTTAATGCACAGAGTAGTTTTGCTGCCCAGCTGCTTTCTCAAGGGCTGCTGCAGTAATAGCTGACATGGGACCCTAATGTATCCAGCATTACCAAGTGAAATGCCAGTGAATAATGAGGTGGTGCTGTCTAATGTAAGAAATGAAGTTAATTACCTTTCTCTATTTCACTTTGGAAGGACAATTTCCGTCTTCGCAGTTTGCAGTTATCTCCATCTGTACCATAGGTAGTTTGTGATCTTATTACGAAGTCAGACTTGATTAATGAAATATGAAACAAAATGACAGATTAGTCCCATCTAAAGAGGGCAGATTTGCAATAGGTGATTGACTGTTAATCATGTTCAAGCTCTAAAAAAGGCAGTATTAAAGTCAGTCTGCATCAGCCTCTCCATCACCAGCTAATGAATGGAATTGCCCAAGGCTAACATTAAAAAAGTTTATGCAAATTGAGGCAAACCAACACTGTCATCACCTAATGGTGAAATAAAAGTATCCTGATAATAGGTTTACATGGAAATGCATGTGTTCATGGGTTATCAGCTTCTCTGAACTTGCACAAATGTGTTTAATGTAAACTTAGAGAAATTAATGAAAAAAGTAAGTAACCTCTAACAGAGAATGTATACTATTTCAGGAAGTAAAGTGGTAATTGATTGCAATTCTATTTATATTTAACTGATGGTAATAACTATAAAGGTTACTGTTTGCAGTGATTATAAAGGTTATATTTTACAATAAATTCAAGCCTGACAAGCATCAGGCACTTTACCTCTCATTATTTTATCTTTCTAGACCCTCGTTTCCTCTTCATCACATTTAGATCATTCAGATACTTATTTCCGTACCAGAACACAATGTTGGTTTTTTTTCTATCCATCTTAAGAAGATTGCAGTGCTTTTTTTCCCAGTAGGTAAAAAATGCATTTAACTCTATTTTTTTCTACTTTAAGAAATTTAAAAATTAGCAAATATAACATCAGTTTTGCTCTTTGTGTACATACCTATGGCACTGACTTCAGCCTCCTTCCATTCCCTGTGCTAGTGAGGTTTCCCATACCTCTCAAGTAAGCAGATTTGCATGTGGGAGAAGGGCAGAGGGGAGCTGAGAAGTGTTTACATCTTTCTCTATTCTCTTCATTGTAAACCTGATGAGTAATGTGCTTCAGTGGTGGCCCACTGGTAGAATAAGTGCAGGAAGGAAAAGGTACTTTTATACAAATAGGAGGATGGGAGCAGAAGCTGAAGCAGAAGAACCTATTATTCTGATAACAAATTTATATCTGAGTGATGTTTTGAAAATGAGAATGGGGTCAATGCTTCTTTTGCAGGTTGATTTTTCTGGATTGCAATGGTGGAAAGTAAGTGGAATTGCTAGAAAAAAAACCTGTGATTTTGCAAGCTCAGAAGCATGGCTGAGCCTCTCCTGCCTTCCTTGTCTCTGATCTAAGCAAAAAGTAACGATAAAACATTGATGACAATGTAGTTGCCAGAAATAATTGCTCAGACTTAAATCATTAATGTGAAATCATCCTCAAGAAATTTTTCAGATATATGGACATTCAGTTTTAACTTAAATTTATCACCAGACTATACATTCATTGTGTTGTATTTTACATGTAATTAATAATTATGAACTTTTCAGTACATGCAAAAAGCATGACTAAAAAAAAGAATATAATTGGTCATTTATTTTCAGAATGATATATTATTAAAAAAGGGTCATAACAGAAAGAAGTGACATTTCTTGTTAGAAGTTTTATCTGTTATAATTTAAAATAAACCAAAGATCCACACCTGATTAGCAAAGTTGTTCCGATGATTTACAGCCCAAAACTTAGTGTTCTTTTCCTCCTTTTTTCTCAGAAGGCCTTTGAGGCTGAATTGTGTTAGTTCCTTCTCACTGAGCCTTGCTTTTCTTTAAGGAAGCCACAAAAAGGCATTATCTCAGAAATAAAGGAAGGTAAGGCAGTCATTCTGTGGGCAGTGTAGTCCCTGCCTGTTGGCCAGAGCTGGGGGACCTGCAACCTTCTGGGGAAGCCTTTAGCCTCAGCAGCACGAGCTGGGCAAGAGAATTTCCCCAGTCCTCCCTTGACCAAACATTCTCTTTCTTTCTCAAGTCACACTAACCCTGTCAGTCTGAAAAGGAAACATTGGTAATATTGTGACTTTCCTGAAGATGTAATTTGTGCAAAAGGGGACACTTAGGACAGATACTGTGGGTAAAAGAGACCAAGAAATGCCTGCAAATCTGAAGACTGAGTGAAACTTGAAAAGTCCAGTGTAAGTTTTTAGTCCTCTAGGAGGTAAGGGTGCATGCCAAGATAAGGGAATTACCAGTTCATATTTGAAAGGCAATTAAATATTTTCTATTGCTAGACACAGAAGGAATCTGGATAGTCTGTTTTATCCTTATTTTATGGATGTACAATTACATTTAGTGTCAAAAGTTCCCCTTGTGGTGACCTAGGCTATAGTCATCTAATAAAACCATATTTTCCATGGCTTTAACAAAATCCCACTGGGTGAAGCCTTAATACTATTTAAATATAGAACCAAATCCTGTTGGATTAATATCATCTGAATAATTTCATTGACTTCTGCTGAGTTTAACTGACTTCAGTAGAAGCAATCAGATGAGTGTATTTTTTAATATAGGATTTTAGCTTTTCATTTTGTTAGCCTCAGTTTTTCAAAAGCTATTTTCAGGTTTTGTTACAGTAGGACTGATTTGGCCCAATATTAGGAAAGAAAAATCAAATCACTTGTTATGTGTACCTTTGCAGTTTCATCTCTCAGATTAAAAGTTAGTTCCAGATTGGTGAGGAAGAGATCAGAAAATTCAGGGTACATATCCAAAACTTCTAGTAGATCCTCTCTCTGGATCTTATGTAAGTCACAGTAAGTTAAAGCTCTCACATCTGCATTTGACTTTCCTGGTTTTGCATAAAGATGTACCATCTCTCCAAAAATATCATTTTTCCCTGTAGAAAAAGAATTAGCAGAGATTATTATTTTCAACATGAATAAGCCATTAAATTGAATGATGTATTTCTTTAAGATAGAGGCATAGAATACTTGTTTTTACATAAAGTGATAGAGTCAGATTCCTATTGAATATATATAAAGAATAAGCAGTATTAAGTATTAAAAGTGAAATTACTAAGATCAATGAAAATATATAGGCATATAATTGGACTAAGTGAAAGTTTCACCACAATTTTTCTTCAGTTTCATCAAAACAACATGCATTGAGCAGGTTCCTTTGTCCTTTCTTCTGAAAGCATTATTTGGTAATTTCAATTGTATTATGATGGCAAAGATGGAATTTCTGATGTCCAGTCCAGTGCAGAACTTGTCTGGCCTGTAATATCATTTTGTTAAGAATTACATGAAGGAACTGACATACTTGATATATATTTCAGTAGGAAATTACTTAGTTTTTTTATATTTTTTGGAGGGAATGCAAAGTTTCTAAGATGCAGGAGTTCTATTCAACAAGCTCTTTAAACATGTCTGCCTCTGTTTTGATACCATTACAATTCTTCCAATCAATATTAACACATTTGCAATAGGTGTTTGTTAAGATTCTCATATCTATTTAATTGCTTATTTTTCCCAAGCTGCACCTAAGCTTCATCAATGCAAAGCTGCAGCCATAAACCAGTGAAAGATTAAAAGATAACTTGATTATATTGCATATATTCTATAGAGAGAAAAAAAAATTACTCGATATTCAATGCCTCTAGAATATGAGGAGGAAAGCATAGGGAGAACCAATAGAAAGAAATTGAAACAAAATCATTTTATACCGGAAATAAAGCACATGTTTTTAACAATAAAGGTGATTAAATATGGAAATAAACTGCATCAAAAGTGATCCTATTTTCATCTCTTCATATCTTCAGAACAAAACCTATTGTTTTCATTTCATAAAACACAGTTATTAGATATAACATAGTCAAAGATATGAAATATAACAGGCATCAGTGACAAAACAAGTGTTTGCCAACGTAGTCCTTCTGCCCTAAATGTTTATGAATTCAGAGGTCCCTATTCAAGGCATATAAACCCTTCTTTGTAATGAGAGTATTCACATGGTTGCAGTATTTTTTTATTTTTCCTGTAAAAGTGAAAGAGGTAGTGCATTTCAGAGACATCCTGTTTTCTAGAGATTTGATGCAGAATTACTGTTGTCAGATCAATATTAAAGAAACTTAACTCATCCACATCAGAAAGTGCTGATGATTTGAGGAAAAATGGGGAGAAACCCAACATTTCTCATTTTGAGAAATGTTTTGAGAACATTTTGATTTCTTTGATGATGCTGCAATACTTGTTAAAGGTGAAAATTTTATCCATGCTACCTCTGTTGGACTACTCTGTTGTCAAGAGTACAAAGCACTGAGTGGTTTTTATGTCCATTTCTGTGTGTAGTTTTTCAGAAAGAGGGATTAAATAAAAATATTTGCTTAATTATTGATAAACAGTTAGGTTTCTGAGGGATTTCAGTGCAGAGTAATTTTTCTTTATATCATTACATCTTTATATCATTTTTCTTTATACTTTTTTCTGTAGACTCTTCAAAATACCAGGGCTGGACTCATTTACTGGAGACAGCTATAGACAGGCTCCTATCTCATGGATCATGCAACAGATGTGGGTTCAGTTTCTTTTGGATGTAGCTGTGCACATCTGTCTGACCTTCCATTCCCTGGGAGAGTGAGGTTCCAAACTGCTGTCCCTGCTGTGGACTGCTATAGGTGGGAAGAAATATAGTGGCATGGCCCTAGAAGTACCTGGGTTTCTGCTGCAGTGTGAGAGCACAGGGATCTGATGTATGTAACATGAAAAACTTATCCCGCCTGCATGTTTGGCCCAGGAAGAAATTGATGAATCCACAAAATTGTCAGTTTGTCTTGGTGCAAGTACAATAGAAATAGCACAGAAATGTATGTGTTTTTGAAGTGGGAGATGAATTCTTTGATGAACCACACTGCTCATAATCAGGGCAAAACTCTTACACAGTTAAGTAAAAACCTCACAGTGTTATACTTGCATGCTCCCCACTTTGCTTGCGCCTAAAGCTGGCTCAGCTGGTGAGCTGCAACAGCATGAGATGATAAATTATCTTGTTAACACTACATAAACCTAGGGAAAGATTGCTTTAGAAACACTTTTGTTCTGCTCACATATCTACCCTGCAAAGTATAAACAGAATAACCAGTCAAAAGTGAGTTAATAACAACATATTGCCCCCAGTCCACATCTTGCTTCAGCTGCTCTTCTGACTGTACGTTCCTACAGTGGCCAATTAACAGAAAGACAACATATGAATGATATTACAGCTGGTATATGCTTCTGTACAACAAAATCTTTACTCATCTGCTCTATTATTCTTTGCAATCTTATTATCTAATATAAAATTGGAGAAAGAAATCTGTAGTCATGTTATATAATAAGGTTTTGGTTATTTTATTTTTCATGTTGCTGTAGCTAATGAAGTCTTACTGGTTTCACATAAGGGCTACCAGCAGCTGCAGGTGAGCTCCCAGCTGGACTGAGCATTGTCCTGAGCCAACTTTGTTAGGAAAGAAAACAGGTAACTCATCATGCTATACAAACAAGAATGTGTTAATAAGAAATAGAGGCAAAACACTGGTGTTATTACTTTTAGAACAAATTACTCTGTAATTCTCTTCATTTCCTTTATGCCTACTGGGCAGAAACAGTATTTCTGAAGATTTCTAGAAGACATTTTGAATGACCAGAGTAGATTGCTCCAGTTAGCAAATAGAGGAGTCTATGTGTCTCAATACCTTCACCACTGTTCCAAAACAAGGTGGCCTTGACTTTTAATCTTGCACAATTACCAGAACTGGAATAATTGCTTGCCTCAAATTGCAGCTTACCTTTTACCTAGGGGTTAATGTGACTAAACATTAATTGTACATTTATGTACAATTGCAGTAATGTAGACTTCTTAAATTATTTCTTTGGTTGATTTAAAAAAAAATAGTTAGTAAATATTTACAAATATCCTGTCCCAGGAACAACTATAAATGCTTCTTTTGAAAACCTGACTTTTCTAATATACGTTGTAATAATGTACTTACCAAGAATGGCTACAACAATGTCACTCTTAAGGATTTCAATGGAGCCTCTTGACACAAAATAAAGAGCAGTGAGAACATCTCCACAGTGCACTAAAGTGTCTCCAGGAGGGGCATGTGTTGTCTTAAATTTCATAGCCAAAGCTCGAAGACAGCCTTTACTGGCCCCTTGGAAAGCTTTGCAATTCTGAAGCAAGTTTTGGTTGAGGTGCAGACAAATGTCAGCTTGTAAGCATTCTGGAAATCCCTTCAGGACCTGGAAAGACAAGCATAAAGATTTCATGCGAATGCTATGAAAGTTCTTTATGTAATTTTGTTTTCTTCCTGGACAAAAAGAAAGAAGTGACCTACAAATAGACATGGCTGTAAGAGCTGTAGGAGTATTAAAATTCAACAAAAGCATAGTGCAATCTATATTGCAAAGTTTTTACAATGTGAGTACTCATATAAATACTAATCTATATAGCAGTTGCAAAATATGCTATAAGGAATTCTTTCATTGCAAGAAATGGTATCAGGGTACAGGAATGACTATACTGCAGTGAAATAACAAATAAGACAGTGAAAGGGGAAGTCTTGACTGAATTTCACTTATTTGGACTCATACATCTATTTCCTTTTATCAGTCGTCAAAGTACTACATTTATTATGAGAGGTTTTTGCTGAAATAACCTTGATATTTGTAAAATGAGAGCTATCTCATTAAAAATATCTGAAGAAGATCAGATATTATTCAGAAACAGGGCATTTTATTTGGGTTTTCATGTTAAATATATTCTGCTTGCAAGTGTAGGACTTCAATTTTTATAGGAAAAAGCAACACAACCTATTGAAACAACAATGCTATGCAGATTTACATAGACAGATGATTTGTTCAGCAAACCATAGGGTTACTTGCTGTGGTCCTTGCTCATCTTCTACTCAGAACAATAGGAATTTGTCTGAAGTAGAATCATGGGACTCCTCTTGGATACCATGGCAACATGTTAATTTTGCTTAGAAGGAAAGAAGGGAGTTACTTACAACATGGTCATTATGTGGGAGCTTTTCTAAGGTCTCTAGGATAATATATCTCTGATTCTTTTAGAATCTATAAACATTTCTACTACTGACTTCATGGGAGTACTGTGAGTGACTTTGCGTGCTGACACCTTATGACACACCACCTTTCTTTGTTATATCCTGTTATCTGCTGTCAGTGATGTGATTGGGTCATATGCTTTCCCTAGGAACGGCTACAACTGTTGCATATTATTTAAGGCAAAATATGTACAGATGCTACGCGTCTTATGAATATGTGAACAGGATGGGTCTCTGTTATTATATCAGTCTAATCCTTGTTTATCGTCTGCACTGTTTTTCTATAAATATGTAAACATTTCTACAGTAAAAATATGTACCCAAAATACTTGTTGCTATATCAATTTCGACTTGAGCACAAAAAATCCTGTGCAGTCACTCTCATTGCAGAAATATATCCATAACTCATATCCCTTTGCTAGTGAAGATGAACACATTTCTGATATGAGGCTTCAGTCCACACAAGCCAAGCTATGTTTTAAAAATGAGATATTAGAAACTTTAACAGAATTGAAATGTTTCTATCATTGTTAGCGGAAATCAGTGCTGTGAAATAACAAACAGTGTTTCAACACACATATATAGAACAATCTTCTGGGGCTTATGGCATTACCACATGAAATTTATACAACCTTAGAAAAAAGCCAGCATTCAACAACACTAAGCAAAAGAAAATATGATAAATGAAACACTTCTGTGGTGTCACTCTATTTTCAGTATCTACCACACCACTAGAAATAGCTTAGTGTTCGATTATATATTTTAATACAATGTAATTATACTGAAATAAAAAGGCTGCAGATTGTAGGAACTTATTTACTGAATGTTACTGAAAAACTGAGAAACAAATACATTTACTAAATGAAACAGGATGAGAAAAATTGTGTTTATTTTGAAATTGTTCTCTAGTCATGTCAGTGTAAAAGACCTATCTTGAATTAATTTGCTATGTATCTATCTGAATACAATTTAGAAGAGCTCAATTTTTATAGGATATGAAATAGAAAATGTATTTTGAATTCAGAAGTACTTACAAGAAAAGTGTATTTGAATTGTTAGGAAGTCATGAACACTTAGAATAAATTGTTTTAATTTTTCACATCATCTGTTTATCTGATTTTCAAGGGATTTTATTTTACCATTAAGCAAAACCCATGCAGACCATGTGTGTTGGTTTATATTTCTGAAGATACTTTGGATATTCCCTCATAGAAGCAATTATTTTTATAATTAATTTATAATTATCAGGAAACTGTTCTAAAATCATTGCATATCAGTTAATAGTTAATTAAATGCCAATAACATCTAAATGATACCAGCCTCTTTACTCTGTAAAAAGTCCCTGCTCCATGGAGCTTACACTCTAAAGTAGTTTTATACATCAGAGACCAAAGACATCTACTCTTTAATATCACAGTTTCAAAAGGCCTAAAAAGAAGACTAAATAAAATTGATTTCCAGTGGAGATTACTCCATTAATACAAGCCTAGAAATTCAAGAATAATGCTGATTTGAAGATAAATATGTTAAAACATTGCCAAAACCTACATTACCAAAAAGAGCTTACCATATTGTACACATTGTGTGTAGTGAGGTGTTTAATCTAAGTCCAGTAGCTGACACAATACAGAATTGAATGTTTCCAGACTGTTTTGTGCTGTGCAGTACAGATATTTTGCCAACCCAAACTCTCAAATATTTGTTACATTCATTCTCATATTCTGATTTTCATTACTGAAATTGTACTGAAAACTATATTATCATGTGAGAATCTACATCAATATCAAATTGTACACACACTGCCTATACTAAATATTAGAAAATCATCCATGCAGTCTTCAAAATAAAAATTTGAAAATTATAAAACTAGAATAGCTCTTTAATAAAATTATTATCAATGAAAAATAAAAAAACAAAATAAATCATTGAAATACAGGTTTGAGTTTCAATTGTTCCATGCTTTCCTAACACAGTTCTATTATACACAATATCTCCTCAGCTGTGATTCCATGGGGCTCTGGTGAGAAAAGTGCTGGATTCTCATGGTTAGAATCATGTTTGGAATCAGAACTCATGCATAATTGAAGAAATACACACACATATTTTAAAAAAGACATGTAACAAGACATAAAACCAGCTTTATCCCTTCCCCCTGGAAAAAGAAAAAGTAAAGGAAAATCAGTTAAGACGCTGTGACCACAGGCTCCAGTTGTCTGTCATTGATAGTTATCCAGTCCAAGTTCAGTTATCTCTTCCTGTCTGGAATAAAACTTATTCCACATCAAATAACATTGGTTTGTCTATGTGGCATGCTTACAGAGGAGGATAACGTCATCAGGTGTAAAACATTTTGCACAGAATAAGTGATACTTTTGTGAGGATAGTAGGGACATGATTCATACTGCCTTGAAGAATGTGAGGAGAGGGAGTCCAGCTTCATTAATTTATTTTCTTAAGGTGACAGCAACTTATCACACATTTATCAAGCACATTTGTGACAACAGATTTGGATGCATCTTTGTGCCTTAATCTCAGGCAACAAGCAACTGTTTGGGGCAAAGATAACCTTGGTTTTTTTGGATAAATTATAAACTTCCTGCCAATTTTTTTTTTTTTATGCTCAGTTCTGGAACAGGTATTGACATATGTCTCACAGAAAATATTTAGAAAGTATCTAACCTGAAGCAATGCAGGATATTAGCTGCAATAATTTTCATTAAACATGGAAATACTGCATTCCATACCAACAAAAGCACAGAACGATTGATGTTGGAAATTATCTTCTTGTTGAAAAAATCATCTGATGCATCCTCCCTGCTCAAGGAGGTCTACCTAGAGTTGATAGCCAGGGTGATGTCCAGATGGCTTTCAAATATCTCCGAGGACAGAGATGCCGCAACCTCTCTGGGCAACTTCTACCAGTGCTCAGTTATCCTCATAGTAAAAATGTATTTCCTGGTGTTTGGTCGAAGCCTCCAGTTTCAGTGTGTGTCATTACCTCTGGTCATGTCACTGGGAACCACTGAAAATAAACTTGGTCTATCTTCTTTACACCCCCCCTTCAGGTATTTCTTCATATTGATGAGCTCTATGGGCCTTCATTTCTCCCATCTGACTGAGCAGTCCCAGCTCAGTCTTTCCTAGTATGAGAGATTCACTAGTGCTTGTAGCCTTACAATCAAAGATACTCCTTTAATTCTGCATGTAATCTTCTGTTGCAGATTTTATCTGCTGAAATAAAGGTGTGATCATTAAGTATCAAGCAGCAGATGAAGAGAGCACAAGAGGGCTTGTGTGTTGTGCTATGTTTGAGGTATGTTGAAACTAGTGGCTAAGGCTTTCTTGTCCCAGAACCAGTTAGACTTGTTTATGAGTGGCAGGTGCCCAGCTCATAGAGGGAAAGACAAAGGCAGACTCATAAGTTCATCTGAGAATTTAAGATGGCATAAACTGAAAGAGGATTCTGGTCTGTGTCCACTTTATCTGTTTATTCCTGCCTTGTCATGATCTCTCCTCGTGAAATGGTTTGAGAAACATACAAAAAAACTAACACAGCAAAAAATTTGAACAGCTGAAGGTACAAAGAGGCAGGCGTAAATTCACTTTATGTCATGACCACACATAATTAATATCTATTTGGTTCTCACCTGCGTAAGAGAGATAGGCTATGTTGACATTGGCCTCACGAAATGCTAAATAAAGGACTCAAAATATTTGAATATTTGAACTTTATATTAAAAATTAACCTTCTGTCTTATTTTGTGCAGAAACAATGAGTGAAATTAATTAATTTTAATTTATGTATTTGGCAAAATAACCTATGTATTTAATTCATCTTTTTGCCATCCACCTAATTTTAAGGCTAACCTGATACTCTTTAGCTGCACAAATTTTGCTGCTTAGATTTTGAATTAGGATCTCTCTCCCCCAGTAGCTCTTTCCCCTGATGGAGGATAGTGTGGGATTTAGTTCTGTAACAAACATTTGACTCTCATAATTTAATAACATCATTTAGGCTAAACATTTCTGTAATTCAGCAATTTTATTTCTAGAAAGAATTCAGAATTTACTATTCAGTATTCCTGTGATAATTAATTACAGAAATTAATTATTTATATAAGAAGAAGGTTGAAACATTTCCAAGGGCTTTCAGCATTTAGGAAAGAAAGAACAAGGTCACAGGTGGAAATGATTCTGCTCCAGAAGCTCTTGAGCACCCCATAGAAGAAAGAATATTTCTGAAAAAATCCTCTTCTTTGTATAGAATGATTTTTTTTTAATGTTCAGTATGTTTCCTTTCAACAGTTGAAAGAGAAGGGAAGCTGTATGTGATAATGAGCTAATTCACCTTTCAATGAGATTGAAGCCTGACAACCTTATCAAGAATAGGATCTTTTGTTTTCAGTCATTGCCACAAAACAGATGTGTGACATCTTTATGCTGAAATTAGTGAAGCTGCATTCTTCTATGGTCTTATTACAGTTTCTGAGTACATCTGAAAAGTAATCCATGAGATACAATACACTGCTGAACAAGGAAGACAGAGAAAATTATTTCAGTTTCTTCAACTGTTGACTCCCTTACGAAGAGAAAGCTTTTAAGTCTGTAGAAGTTGAAGAATGACCAGATCTGTATATTTCAAAAAATATGATTGTTGAAAAATTAATTGCTCTTGTTTTTGACATTTTAGACCATAAAATACAATGCACTGAGAAACTGATAAAGAATTGTTTAGAAAAAGATGGACATTCTTGAAAATATTTTTTTCTGTGAGGTCTTATTTTCTATAACTCAGTTCAATGTAGGCAATCACATTTTTTGTCTTTTTTAGAAAATGAAGATCAGGTTTATGGCTAATTATAATGTACTTCCTGGCTGACTTATGTATCATGATTTCTGTTCTGATAGGTAGGCAAGTAGCAGTACCAAATTCCAACATGATTACATGTTCCCTTGGTTTAAGAATTTACTGCTAGGTTTTCTTCCAAACCCATCTAATTTGCATTATCCCATTGATGGTGCAAAGAATTTCTCCTTACTCTTTTTGAAATTTTAATGTACTTCTCTAATCCTCTGCTTCAAATATATTAGTGGCACTGGTTCTATTGATAAAACTGGTTTTGTTGTAAGAAGTTTTCACAGTGGGAGGAAAAGCAAGTATAAAATATATAGTGATGTCACCCAGGTATCAGTGGCCAATTTCTTACAAAAGAAGCCCGTTCAAGGCAATGGTGAACCTGCCCTTTATTTGCTACTATAGAATTGCTGGTTCAAGATAGCTGTGGGCTCTACTGTACTTGCATGATCACAGTGGCCAAGACAGTTATCACAACAGTAAAATCAACCATTTGCATGGATGCTTGCAGGAGAAATCATACATTCATTTATCAAAATTCTGACTTGCTCTTCCCTTTCATGCTATTGGGCAAAACCCAAACCAAAAAGACGTCTGTCCGACATCCATAATTTTAATTAATATTTACATTGGGCTAAACACTTTTCAGCTTGTCCCACTTAGTTACTTCTTCGAAAGCTTTTCCATATGTAAAACAAAACAGTAAAACTATTCAGATGCACAGAAGATCCATGGAAAGAAAGGGTGGGACAGAATTGTAAAAAATTCATGCATAACTTAAAAACATATCTCAAACACTAAATAACTAATCTTTTTAGGGTAAGCATCATAGGCATGCTATTATCAGTGCTGCACTGATAACATAGGAATGAAAGAGGAAAAAGAAGGTAAAAAGAATTAAGGAAAAACAGAACAAGATTGTTAAAAATATTATAAGAATTGTAATCTTCGGGACTGGTTATATCTTTCACGAAACAATATGCAATGTAAACATTTTTTGGCAATTTGACTTTGCCAGTGTATATTACAGGGACATGATTTAAATTATGCTTATTCTATAGACTCAAGATTTTTATCCAGATTAAAATAAATCCCAAATCCCATTTATCCAGTCCATGCATAATTATGTGGAACTGTTTTTAAGCAAAATACATTATGTAATGGAATACAATCAAAAATATGTAGAAATGGAGCAGAAGGGAGTGAATGAACAAATGAACAAATGAACAAGGTCTCAGCATATTTGACTTGCAGGTCTTTAAAGCTAATTTTAAGTTTAACCATTTCAAATAAGCATAAAGTATTATCCTCTGGCTTGCATTCTAAGGTGTAGAATTTTGTTTAGAAAATCAAGTTTAGTCTTAGTACATTACTCCTGAGGTTAAAAAGGTTTCTGTTTAGTCACTATTTTAATGTTTTCTTTTCCACTTTACCTGGATTCTGAAATAGATTACTGAGGATAATTTAAGGCATCNATGTGTGTATATATGTTGCATGTACACACACATGTATATCTAAAATGTAAATTTTAAAGCACTTCATATTTCAAAGGAGAAAGAGGACTACATTTTTGATTTTTTTTCAGCTTTCAGTCATGAAATGAAGAAAAAAAAAGCTACTGGATGAAATTCTGCCTTCAGAATTCACAAAAAACTCCAAGAAAACATGGGCAGGAGTTAAACACACTTGTCTGAGGACAATATTAGTCCTTTATTCTGTAAATGCAAATATTTCATGCAAAATTAAGTAAAGAAACACATGCAAATCCAACTCATATGCGCATGGCTAATGGCCAAGAAAGCTTTATTGGTGAGTGTATTAACATGCATATATGGTTTAAAACAAGAGCATTCGCACAAAGGAAAATGCAGAATGATCAGCAGCATAACAACTTTGTCAGTGACATTCCTACAGAGCAACTATCTAATGCAAACCAATATGCACATGACCTTTTTTGGGCAGAGAAGCATGACTTGAGTTGTGGGGTAAAACAGTGATTAATAAACGTGGCTAGATTAGCATTTTTAATGTCTAATTTTTAGTAACCATTTTGCCCCACATCTGATTCCACTTGGGTTATTTCCCTTTGCTATCTACCCCTTCATCATGCAAAAAGTTACAATTAAAATTAGAAAGCATTGAACAAGCTCTAAACCCAACAGATAACATGGATACTCTCCACACTTTATACTGGAATTAAATTTGATATAAATACCTCCTGCTCTTACCAGTGGATGGTGTTATTCCATGTATTTAGGTGTGAAGCAGACAGGAAAGAGATAAACCTTTCATAAGTACAATGTAAATCAAACAATTCTTATATTATCCTTGTACTAAGTGTAATACATTCAAACTCTTAATGGAAATAAAGTGATTGACATAAAATTTGAGGGATAGAACTGTGAACAGAATAAGGAATAAAATATAACAAACCAAGGTACTAAACTTGAGGGTTTTTCCATACTTTATTTAAAACAAATCCTCCATACTGCCTCACAATCTTATTGCAGAATACGGGCTATTGAATCAGTTTAATTGTTATTTCACATTAATGACAAATCCAAGACTAATTTCCATACACCAGATTCCAAATTATGCAACTTTTCATGTGACAACATCCAGTTGTAGTTACTATTTCATGTGAACCAGCTGTTTTTAGTACATCCATTAGTGGTAATGAATTAGTTAAAGCATATATGATTTTTGTAATATCTTCAGAAATAATTCAGTGAGCTACTTCAGGCTTAGGTTGAACACACCTGCAGCTTAAGGGCCTGATCCTGCAAAGTGCTGAGTACCCCACAATTCCATTGCCATCAGAAGGAATCAGGGCTATTCAGTGCCACACAGGATGAAGCTACTGATGCTGCCTTTCGCTGCAGTAATCCCCAGCAGAGGTTTATACAATTGTCCTTGTCCTGCCCTGGACATATTGTCCCTCTGGAGGGGACACATGGAAGTAGCCAAATGTGAAGCCAAATATATTAATTTTCTATTCTATTTTTAAGATCTGCTTTACTTAATGGTAACCATAAAGTCAAACTGTCGGTGATTCACCTTTGTAAAAGATTTTATTCAAGAGCATTGTTTCTGTTTACTGCATAAAAATGTAGTACTCAGACAGTCATTCAAAAATGTATGTATAGATATCACATTAAAGCTCTTTAAATGTATGTCAAATGTTGGAAGTTGATGTCTAGCTAAATTGTTACAAAAGTGTATAGATTTTCTTCTTAACAGCTTTCTGGAGAGTTCTGCAAAATTTCAAATTTCCAGCTCTGAATAGCTCTGGAAAGCATCCCTACAGAGACACAGATTGACAGTCCTTAAGATGCCCTCAGTGTCTTCAAAATGATGTTGACTTTTCAGAAAAAATGTTTCTATCTCCAGAACATGACAGAAATAGAAATGTATACTTTTGCTCACTAGCAGATTGTTATTCCTTTTTAGCTAGCCATGTATTATAGAAGGAGAGATTACAGGGGCTTTTCTATCAAAACCATAAAATATGAATGTTATTCTTTGTTAGTTCCTAGAAATGAGTTTCTGTGGATGGCTAAATAGTTAGTAGTACTGTGGTGATTTTCAGTGCAGCATTATGTGTTTGTGAATGCAAGCAAATTACTTTTCAGACTATCATATGATTCAAATATTTCTCTTTGAAAAGAGCAGCTAAACCTGCCTGCTCCTCTCTCCAACCTGTTCCCAATACACTTGTTTTAGATTACATGAAAGGATTTTGAGAAAGAACTGATCTCCACAGGTTTTATAGAACAGTAACTCTGTAGATATCCACAGAAGTACTCTTGTTTGATACTTGAAATGGAAAAGCAGGGCAAAGAGCAAACAAAATTCTGGAAGACCTACATTTGACATAAGAAACCTGTGACTTTTTTTCTCTATTTAAGCTTATAGAAGTCACCTGAAATTCTCAAGCTTTCCTATACATGGTGAGAATTCAGATGTCTGATATACCTGGCAATAACCTAGGTAGTGAAATGTTTGTATGCCAAACATATTGTGGCTTGATTGTCAACAACCGATATATATAAGCTTGTACTTTTACAGCTTATAAATATTAAAGACTCAGGGTTTCTTTCTAATTTCCCATGCATTTATCTATTCCTCAGCATCTCCGCCTGAAAAACAGAAGAACATACCATGTTCATGTCAATGCCATTGGTGTATGTCCAAGCATGCTGGAAGTATTCCTCCAGTCGCTGCCGCAGCGGGTTTGGGATCTGATGAAAGCGTATGAACTCCTTTACTCGCAGCATCTGCATGTGGTACCGTGCAGTTCCCGAGTAGAGTCTTTGGATTATTGCAGATACATTTCCAAAAATGCTAGCATACATTAATGCTGGATTAAAGAGAAACAAAACTTAAACTTAAGTCATATCATTGGGCTTTGCAGATGAGTATGACTGAGCAAAAGTTAAGAACAAAGGGAAGAGTTAAAAAGGTATGCATACATTTATAGATTCAGTTTTAAATAGAAAAATAAAATGTAATTATGATTATCCAAGTATGATGGGCTATAATTTCTTAAATCCACTCCAAACTCACCTTGTTACCTTATAAAGGATTTCTTACAGACACTGATATACAAGACAAATATTCTGACAGTTTGGATAACAGATTTTGAGTAGTCAAGCAACTTGATTACTTCCTGACACTGAATGAGTCACAACATATTTTTGTGTACAACGTTCCTTTTTCCTAGGAATTTGCCTTTCTGGCTGCATGCTTATAATTTTATTAGTTTAGAATGTTAAGCCATTTGCTCAAACACAGAGAGGAAAAAAAAATTAAAATCAATGATAACATTACTTACAGCCAATCAACATGACACAGATGGAAAAGATTTTTTCTGAGTTGGTGTTTGGAGACACATTTCCAAATCCTACACTTGTCAGACTGCTGAAGGTAAAATAAAGTGCTGTAACATATTTGTCCTTGATAGATGGTCCAGAGCTTGCATCACTCTTATTGTAATGCTTTCCTAGTTGTTCTCCTAAAGAATCCAACCAGCCAATCTTGTGAGCCAAGTAAGGTCTTTCTACATTTCCAATGGCATACCAAATGCAAGCAAGCCAGTGTGCAATCAGTGCAAATATGCACATAAGGAGCATCAGAACTGCAGCACCGTATTCAGAGTATCTGTCCAATTTCCGTGCTACCCTCACCAAACGCAGCAGTCTAGCTGTCTTCAGAAGGCCTATTAATGTCGTTGTCTGTAAAAGTAAGATAGAAATTTATTTCCTATGTTAGCAAATGTATTTTAATTAATAGTTAGCATGAGTAAACCACTACAAATTCCATTATTTTGGGGATTCACACAAAAAGCAGAAGAACCCATTTCAATGTAATCTTAGTTTAATTTTCTTTAAACTATCAATTTAATTATAAAACCAGGGAAGAAAAAAAGAAATGTACATTTAAAATCAAGATATATTGAAGTTGTCATTATATACTAAATCCCCTTTCATGTTGAATATTTTACTTGATCTGGACTCTTCAGTCAATCACAGTGGATTTAATGACCCAGTAGATTAATGTTTTTTTAACATGATAAAGTCTGTAAGTTATTGGAACTACTCATATGACTGTTCACATAGGTAATAAGTATTCTTGAACAAAACTGTGTAACTGTATTTGATCCTAACTTAGAAATTCCTTTCAGTGCTCTGGCACACATATTCTAGAAAAGAGAAGTAATAGGGCAGATGTGCCCCTAAGAGTATATGTAGAAGATTCCTCCTGTTTGTAATGGTAAAAACACACACAGCTGAAAGAAGATAAAGCACTGTGAACAGAACATCATGGAAAAGTTACTCCAGATGAATCTTTTTGCATCTTGCAGTTGTAGTGGGAAGAGATAGTAATAAAAGTACTACACCATTAGAAAAATAAGTTGGAGCACTTTTAAGCAGGAATGTATTTCAAGGTTTTTAGAGCAGATTTGTGCTATTATCCATTGTAGCCTCTTTGAGAGTCTGATATTTTAAAGGAATCTAGAGGTTATTAATAAAAGTTTTCAAATTTCAATTAGTAAATAATTTTTATACTTGCTAATTCCTTGGGGAAGGAATGGACAGCATTGTAAAGAGGAGCAACTGGATTAAAAAAAACCCAAAAACCTCAGCTACCTTTTTTCCGTGCTTTAAGTCTGAAGATATATGAAAGTATTCAGTAAATGCCAAGAGTGCATACATTTTTTATGGGTTTTTTTTGTTTGTTTGTTTGTTTGTTGTTTGTTTTTTAGTTTTTTGTTTGTTTGTGTTTTTAACATGTGTGTATATTACATGACACCTAACGGGAAAGTTTTCCAAGCCTCACAAAGCACTTTGAAAGTAGTATGTATCACATTAAAGCTTTCTTGCAACAGGTACTAGACTAGTTTTTTTGTTTTATTAAATCCTTGCATTTTCTGTGTTTCTGAGTAAAACCCCAAAGCTCTTGGAACAAAACAAGAGTCTTCTTTGGCTGCATTTCTCAGTGGACAACTCAATAAATAGTTCATATTTTCTGAGTAAACAAGCAAGAGGAAGGATAATGCATGGTAACGCTCTTTAGTTCAGTTGAACACCCCAAGTAATAACTTCAGAGTGAATTTCTTATTACTGCATAGAGATGGTTAGTGATCTAAACAGTCTGAAAGACCACACCCTTCAAAATGCTATGCCTAGGCTGAGATTCAGAAGCTTGTGAATATGGTAATTAATTTTTTTTTTGTAAGGTAGATCAGGTTTATATATTTATAATCCCTTAAGGTAAGCTAAGATTTGTTTTTAGTGGGGTGTTTGAAACATTTTATTACAGATGTAGTCATATCTCTACATCATATAAGAGACCACATATTCTTGCAGTGCCCCATAAATTGATCAGATGATAGATTGTGAATCTACAATATGTCAACACTGTTCCATTGCGTTCTTAAGATAAAACTTGCTAATATTATTCATCCTCAGTGTCAATCCTATAATTAGATACATCAGTTTGAGCTCTGGAGTATGTGGAATGTATATAACACAAGAAAACTTTGTCTCTTCAAGGGTAAAATCAGCATGAATGAGATAGATATGCTTAAAGCATCAAGAAACTCATCCTGAGTTTTAATTTTCTTTAACACAGTGGACAGGCTTTAACACTACAATAGAGCTGGCAGTAAAGGTGAAAAGCATGGTCCACAGGTTTTGATGTGCCTTACGTACTGTCCACTTCTCAGGCTAGATGTAGCCTTCACATAGTATGAGTACACCTCCAATGCGTCACTTGGCCAGAGACTGAAGTTTTTAGTTTCAAAACTGCATCTCATGTAACTCAATTTTGTTGATGTGCTGTAATATTTTGATGAGCACCACACCCAAGGAGGCATGGGTCCTACTCTGTCAGTTACCTTTCCCCATCTGGTGGCAACAGTTAATGTCTGCAAACAGCAATCTGAGAGATGCTGCTCTCTTCTCTGGATTGCTTGCTTCTCTGTTTTCATCATACCTATCTGCTGGACTACAAGTTCAAGAGTAGTTGGATAATCACATCAGAATCTTTTCTCTTCTTTCCTCTCTGTCTACTCATTATTTTTATCTTCCCAAGTAACAGGGAAACCACCTAACTCTTACAACACACACACAGAAAAGAGAGAATTATTTACTACCAACCATCACCATTTTGAGTCTCATTAAGCAGAAAAAAAGAATTTAAAATCACATTATTTCCCTAATTTAGAAATTGGAAAGTTAATGGTCTAACTCTGTTGCTTTCTTATGGTTGAAAAAGTCCAGCTCAAATAGAAGCATTTGGATAGTGCTGTATGTGGTATTTGGATTATTACCTCTCACCCTTTCAAGACTCCATTTGATATCAAGGTATTTTAAAGCTGCATGAGCACACATAGAGCTGACTTTAGAGCTTATGTTATCTAATAGACTATTCGATACAAGTTTTCATTGGAGATCTTCTTTGAAGAATCTCTAGATAACAAAGAAGGGCTATTTCACAAAAAAGATAACCCTCATGATTGAAAAATTCTATTAAATGAAAAATGCTCAATTCTGTGGGCTTTACATTTGTCTCTTCTCATTAAACTATGAAAAAGAGATCATTGGGGAAATATTATAGTTAGCAAGGTAGGAAGAAAACCTGCACAAAGTAGCAGCTTAGAAAAGTGATTGGCATATTAAATACCATGATTGAGAGAGAGAAGCTATGATGGCATGGTGAATGGAACATAATCTATATAGCATCATTTCTGTTTAGATAAACAAACCTTCATTCCAGGTAGAGAAACTGGTCAATTACTAGATTTTGAGGGAATAAAGAATCAATTTACTTATATCTGCAATAGTGAAAAAGTCATTACATGGTCCAATAATTTCTGTTTCAACTTCCACATTTTTGTTTGTCTACTCATCTGCGAAAATGCACTTGTCTGTCACTGTAATCTGTAATGTTATCTAATGTTGAAGTTATCCCTTTAGCATGACGTTAGCACCTGGTACTTTACTCTTAAGAACATCTGTAGCAAGGGAAGTGTGGAAGAATGATGTTTAGGGGCATTCCTTCAATGAACTTTGGAATTGATCCCTGTTGTAAACTTTTATGTTACACGTTTCTAGTCACTGAAACTAATTTTGGCAATGACAAGTGATTAGTGATAAAGTGATCAGAAAGGGATGCTGACCATGCCTGAAGGGGAATCCTGTAGTCTGAGTTAGAAGTAAGGTCATTGTGAAAATATTTGTCTTTCACATGTCTGTGTTTTCAAAACCACAGAAAAACTTATGTGCAGAAAGATGGAAACCTGCCACAGATAATAAATGCAAAAGGTGATCAAATTTTCTCTTAAATCTCTGGGCTTTTTAGTCACCTTCTGAATAAAAAAGTTCCCTTCTGGTAAGAGAACTATTAATATGTTCCATCTCTCCTTTATATTTCTCTCTCCTCTTACTGTTTTCCTTAATAACATTTATTTTTAGTGCATGGTTTTATCTCATGTTTCTCTAGACGCCTCATTTACCTTTTTCTTGGTTTGCTGCTTTTTTAAAAAAAAAACTTCTGCATTATTTTCATCACAGAAAAGTCCAGTTCCCTACCTTTCAGAAAAAAATATTGTGATTTTATCCCTTCTTAAATTAAATAAAATTGTTTGGAAGAACTGGGTCAAGAATCCAGAATATAGTATATATTTTATACACCTTTGGGCCAGTTTTGGATTCATATATTGAACCATTTTCTACTGTATTGTGTAGATAGATCATGCCTATCAAGGTAATCTTTTTTTTTGTCTTTTGATAGTCCATATTCCTGATAAAATTGACAACAGCCAAATCTCTTTGATAACTAGCATAGTTTTTACTACAACTAATCTGTTTTCTGCTAAGTAAATGTCTGATCTAGACATTTTGAACAGAGACGAATTATTTTAATGATGCAATGCCAACACAGCGCTTACATGCATCATGGGCAGTTTTTAAGAAGTAAGCGACAAATCAGAGCAGCAGTTCTTATATAAAACCATTTGAGCAAGTCCTTAATTTACAATATATTTATTATTTCTAAAGACAGCATCAAATACGGTATAACTGAAAAATAATAGCTGAATCATTCAATGCTTTCTCTTGTCAATGAGAGCTAATATTGTACATTATTTTACAAAAGAAGATTTAAATTTAGTTTAACTTTAAAAGATGGGATGGAAATACTAAGCAGCCTATTAAATGACAGGCAAAAAGTACTTTAGGATATACAGAATGTCATTGTGAAGTAATAAATTAAGATTTAAGATTTCCTATTCATTTAAGCTTACCTCTTCAGAGCCAGAGCCAAAAATCAGCAGGTCAAAAGGTATTGCAGCAACCATGTCAATTAGGAACCAGCCTTTGAAGTAGTGAATTGCTATTTTTGCTGGATCACTTACCACTTCTTCATTCTGGTTTACATATGTTGTTCTGAAGTTTATTAGAATGTCAATGATAAACATAATATCCACAATTAAATCTACAACATTCAGTGGGCTGCAGGAATATCCACACTCTCTCCTCTTCCGATCCTCACTGTCATTCAGCAGGAAGGCAGCAGAGTAAGGAGTGAATATGGCGGTGTATATGACCAGCAGCAAAATGAGCCAGTCCCAGACGGCTTTGAAAGGACTGTAGTGCAATATAGTAAACTTGTTGATGCGAGGTGTCTGGAGTTTATATTCTGGTAAAACATCAGCCCCTAAGGACAGAACCTAGAATAAGAAACAATAATCAGACAGTGTATCTACTCCAGCTTCCAGTAAACATAGCAAATATGGGACCTAAAATACTTCATTGTAGTTTTGAGGACTAAGCTTCAATTACTTAGTGTTTTTGCAAACTAAATTTCTGTCAAATTTGTGGTGTCTGCCAGGTCCAATAAATTCATGGACAGTCTTGCACAGTTGGTTGATTCTTGTCCCCTGTAGCAAACATTAAGAGGCATATCTTATACCCATAAAATCTGCATTATTCAGCATGTCATCAAATTCATTTATCCACCACATGATAACCTTGCCAGTCTATTCATGGCCAGTGAATCACTTTTCTTGCAGTGATGTAATGTTTTTCTCCCAAAGTAAATCTATTATCATTGGCTTACATTCCCTACAAAAGAGTTTACTCCCATTAGGAGGTGTAGGCAACCAAAAATTAAAAAAAAAAAAAAAAGTAGAGAAAGATCTGTTAGTGTCCTTGACAGCTATCTACACTTTGAGTTTTATGGTGTGAAAAACCTTCATGCACAGACAGATTTCACTAATATAGTTCTAGTTCAGCTAAAGGCATGAGTAAGGATACCAGAGGAGTATTGCCTCTTGCACCACGTCTACTTTTGTCAAGCCTAAAGCTTATTATTCCTTTAAGATTTGGATTTGTCATCTGCTGATCTTATCTAAGTTGGATTTCAATTTTATTTGGAAGGATTATGTTTGTAAGTGCTGCTTAATTTGCTGGCTCTGGAAGCTGAAATGTTTGCTCCATTGCAAGGAGCAAGCATTGTGTGAGCACCAGATAAAACAAGTTTCCTTTGGCTGCTCTTTCAGTCTGACTGAACTCTGCCATGAAGGAACAAAACCTTCAAGGATAAAAAAGTAAATTATATTTTGTTTCTATTCAGTGTTTGAGATTGTCAGCAGTGATGCTAATTATTGCCTTCTGTGCTGCAAATGATCCCCAAATCCTATGGGACTCAGAAAACCACTTCATTTTACGCAGACCGGTGAACAAACATCAGATGGTGACAATCTTCAGTTATTACTCATTTGGGCAATATTCATTTTAATGAAATCTTATATCCTTTTCCCACCAGTTACTTCTGCCTATCCTTATTCTCTCTCTACTTAAAAACAATTCTCTTTTTAAAAAAAGTTATTTCAAAAGCTATTAAAATGAGTAATTCTACTCAAATGAAATGATCATTGGAATGGGATGTACGTTTCCAGTGATATTTTCTGCTTTTATTTGCTTTCTTTTTACCGTTGGTATTTTGGGTCATGAGATTTCAGCTTGTTCAAGACTGAGGGAATCCATGCTCCTCAAACATAATATTATAAAATTCTAAGGGCCAGCACACTCTTTTCAGTTTAAATTTCTGACAGGAAGTGTTGCATAAATCTTAGATCCTATTCTTAGTAGTTTAAGTGGCACTAATCTTATTCAGTCAAATTCTACTCTGAAAATGTTGTGAGAACACGAGGGTTAATAACTACTCTTCTTTGAACTTGAAGAAAGAAGTGATTAAGTCATCCAAAAGAATATGTGCTAGCTTCAAATAGCCACTAAGCACTGTGCTGAGCTGGTAGTAGAGGCTGTTCATCAATTTTTTTTTGTGTTCTAACTGAGACTTGCACTTAACTAATAGTGCTGGGTATTTTTTTATGCATTAAACACTGCTTCAGCTTAGCTGACAGCAAGCGGAAGCAGTGCAATCTGTTAGAGTAGTGTTAATATTTTTAGTCCCCCACCTGATGAGTTGACAAGAATATTTTCTTAGTATTTGAGAACAGCGAGTATATGTGCCAAGTGAACTGCTATTTATAAAATTTATATCACTGTTGTTCTGCTGGATTTTCAGACAATGAAGAAAATGGATTAGGCAACAAGGACAATAAAGCTTACTTCTCATGTTTCTGTCTGTTGCTTGAAAATTCCAGACCCTATGCTTCATTTTGGAGTAATGCAAAATGTAAACTGGACTAAGTCCCCCGAAATCTGCCTACTAATCTGATTTTAGCTACATTTATTGCTAAATTGGCTAAAAGTGAGTTGGGCAAAACTGGAGTTTAAAACCCAAACAATTGGACAAAATGAGAGAACAGTAAAAAGTGAACATAGCAGAAATGCATCCAACATTTTTGGCAATAGTTTCTTACACACACAACACGGGAGGTGCTGAACTGATGGTTGTGAGTTTCATATTCATAATGTTATACAGAACTTTGCATTTCTACATTGCTTACTTGTTGCATTATGGCACCCCCCACAGGCAGAGTGCCTAGACCAAGAAGAAATGTGAAGCCGTCTTTATCCCCCATCAAAGGTAAAGGAGCCCAAGCATTCTTTCCCAATTTGGTGATGTTCTAAACTAGGACACCTCATTGGACTCCCTGGACATCACCTCACCCTGGAAGCTACCTGGATTGGACGAGTGCCAGAGCCCCGCCTGGGCCATCAGTGATAAAAAGCACTGTACAAAAGACCTTGTGGCATTTTGGGGTTGTTATAGCAGAGACTTGGATCTCCGGTCTCTGGCGCGGCTTTTTCTTGGTAGAAAGTTTGTTATTTTGTAAGTTAATAAACCTTTTTTGTTTCCAACACCACCTGAGGTGTCTTTCCTGCTCTTTTTAAGCTGTTGGGTATTTGTAAGACAAAAACCCCAAAAGGAGATGGGAGCTGTGAGAGCTCATAACAACTGGCTCAAGGAGAAATCTCATCACTTACTCCCATGCAATGAGAAGTGAAAACACTCATTCAACAATTTTGTTTGCTGTATCTTGGGAACGATGTGACTTCATTTCTCAAACAAAATAATCACAGTTGCACATACACTAAAAAGACAAAATACGTTGTTTAGTTTTATGTTAGCAGTTGCAATAAAGACTAATTAAATATGATATGAATTTCTTCTTTATTTTGTTGTCCAACATCCTTGCAAAGCTTGGGTACTGATGTTGGCCAATTTTGGCCATCTTGGCTAGATGGAAGACTTCGGTCTGCTTAGAAATTCATTCAGACTTTTAATATTTCTACTTACTTAAAATATATGTCATCGAATTCACTGTTAGTAAAAAGTAAATGTATTAACTTATCTCTCCTGGACAGTAAAACTCATACTTTGAATTGTAAAAGAGGTATCTCAGGGAATGAAACGTTTTTAAGAGTAAGAAATGTGGTTTGGACAAGACTGAAGTATTGCAGTGTTAAAACATATTTGAACCCTGGAACAAGACATGATGACAAAGCCAAGCTTTCTTGCATCTTACTAAAAAGAAGATTACAATGCTAAGCAAAAAAGTCATACCAGCTGCAACTGGTTTCTCTTAATAAAAACTAGGAATATTCAAACTTGATTGAATACCACCTCACTCTGGCTTTCCTGGGGAAGGCAGGAATGTATTTATAACTGTATTTATAATTATTATGTGATAAGATTTAATCTATAGAACATTTCAAGGTTAAATAAACTGTTGCATTTTGTCTTTGAGTAAAAAAACTCTGATATAAAATTCAACTTTTCTCTGTTCCTTTTTATCTCATTTGTGGATGAAGTAGCACTGCCACAAGTTAGAAGACTTCATTCAAACTAAGTTTTGATTCTGTGACTCCTGCTTGAGGTGTTTCACAAAGACAGGGCTGGTGAACACCTCCTACACTTTTTAGGTTCATGCACTCACTTCCTAAGATCACGAGTTTAAGGTGGCATTTATTATAGAAGGGCTGCAATCGGATACACAGAAAAATATAGAGTGAGATCAAAGTAACTGTCATAAATTAGTACAGTTTTAGATTTTTCTCTCTGAAATTTTTGGTAGCTTTCAGTTCCTCAAAGATAACAGCAGTTCACTGAAATTGAAAGAAAATATATTTAAGGATAATGAAAATTTATTATTGGCTGCTCTTCTGTTAAGCCAGAGGAGAAAGGAAGTGTATGTACCACAGGCATACCAAGGGGACTATTAGGTGACAGTTAATTAAAAAAAAGACATTCAGAAAGCCTTAACACTTTACACTAGGTTACACTGTTCATGTTGCACTCTTTTTTGGGGCAGTTCTATCATCTTTTCTCTCGAGCAAACCGGCCTGTTACCAGGTATAATTTCTGCCCTGTGTTGTTTTTAAGAGATCTCATTTAGCATAGTGTTTTTTGATGAAGTGTCAAAGAGCCAAACTGAGTTTTGCAGTACATTGGCCATAAGCTTCACTGAGTAACTGGATTGTGTAAGGGACTCTTGCTGTATGCTCTGCAGCATCACATACAGAAACAGTATTTTACCCTTCTTCTTCCCTGTACAGGTTCATTTATAAAATATAATATGTAGACAAAATGTTTTATAAGATGTTGGATGACCTGGGAATTTTACTCTAGTCTCAGTGAGTTTCTGAGTGGTCTTAGACAAGCTGTTGTTTAATCTCCCTAATTTCAAGTAAAATAATATTTACAGAATATGAGCAGAAAACTTTCATAAAAGCTGCTTTGCAACAGCAATGGGCTCCCATAATTCTTACTTCTCTAAATTTAGTTGATTAATTTTTTTAAAAAAATTAATTCACACAAATATTTGTCCTTTTCTCCTGCATCAAAAGAAGAGTGACTAGCAGGTTGAAAGAGGTGATTTTTTCCCCTCTACTCCACTCTCATGAGACCCCACTTGGAGTGCTGCATCCAGCTGTGGGGCCCCCTGCATCAGTTGGGCATGGTCCTGTTGGAGCAAGTCCAGAGGAGGCCACAAAGATGAGGAGGGGGCTGGAGCACCTCTCTTAAGAAGACAGACTCAGTTAGGGCTGCTCAGCCTGGGGAAGAGAAGGCTGTGAGGAGAACTTATAGCACCTTCCTGCATCTAAAGAGGCTTGACAAGGAAGTCAGAGAGAGGCTTTTTGCATGTGGACAAGGGGGAATGGTTTTAAAGGGACAGAAGACAGGTTTAGATTAGATGTCAGGAAGTACTCTTCACTTGAGTGAGGGTGGTGAGTCACTGCAACAGGTTGCTCAGAGAAATTGTGGATGTCTCATCCCTGTGTGTATTCAAGGCCAGGCTGGATGAGGCCTGAGCAACCTGGAGGAGTGGAAGGTAGCCCTGTCCATTGCAGCGAGATTGGAATTAGATAATCTTTAAGGTTTCTTCCAACCCACACCATTCTATCATTCTATCATTCTATGATTCTACTATTCAAGCTGTAGTTTCAAGAGACTCTGAGAGGCCCATACTTCTATCATATGTATATTCGTAAATTTTGTTCTGAGGCATTTTAATTCTAAATTTATTAAAGAATGCAAATGCACACAGTAAAAACCAAAGACCTAGAAACAAAGATGCATAATAGCATATGAATAAATCATAGCAGAAATAATAAATGATTAATGCCACCATGAATTGTTAAATAAATATTTCTGTCAAACCATTGCATAGATTAACAGTAGGGTTTCCTGGGTATTCTACCAATTCATGAGAGCAAGTGTAGGGCAGAGTTGTTATATGCTGCACCAAGAGTCTTCAAGTGACAATAGAGCTATGTAAAGCACATGAACATGGAAAAGAATCAGGAACCATGCCTGATGCTTTCAAGAAGCACTGAACTCATCCCATGAACATAGTGCAATTGCATGGACCAAATGCAATATGAAGTTATTCAGAAAATATTGGATCTTTTTCACTTCTGCTAAGAAGTGCTGTATATTTTTTGTGCTGTATATTTCCAAAAAAACAGCAGATAGGAGACTAATGTACACTCATGCAAAGAATATGTAACATATTCATAATCTAGGTAACACCTTTTATCTCGGACAGAAGTACTGCACATCCAGAAAATCTGAAAAAATAGCAATGTTTACAGGTGACAAAATATCAAACGAGGTGTAAGGGCTTGAGGGAATCCCAGGTTTTAAGGTAGATGGACATAGATATCTGTGTGAAAAGTAGGTGTGGAAGTTTGATGGTTGCAAACCATAATAAATTATATAGTACTTTGCTGGGTCTCATGACCACGTGTTCCTCATATGAAGTGCATGTATATTTAAATGGTGTAGCATTTTATATTCAGAACTAAATACAGTTTTGTCACTGCTGCTTTTGCAACAGATGAATTAAAGTAAATCTTGTACTAACAAGGTTAGCTACTGCATAACACCTCTCATGTTAAGAGAATTTCATAAACATTTAATAAAGTTCAACAAAAAGTATAGTCCCAAGTTACTTTGGGAACTTCAAAATAAACATTTATCTCATCCATAAAACATCTTGAGTAAAACTATGGAAGATGGTACCTGTTCAAATACAATGTTGAAATATTTATTTCTAGGAAATACCATATGACATGAAAAAGTACTATTTTGCCAATGTGTTGCTGCATTCACTCCAGCAGTATTCCAGTGCTAGGCACACAGCCCTGAGAACTGAGTGGATGATCACTTCTGCATCCTTAAGCCAGGAAGGATGCAGCAAACCTAGAAACACATCAGCTCCTCATATACTGAGAGATTTGAATATCTACTATGAATAGTGGTTTAAGAAACTCATTGTATAAAGCATATTCAAGACCAAAATATGAAATGAAATGAAAATGTAAAGAAGAAACTGAACCAGGATAATTGTATTATAGGCATTATCATAGCTGCTAGAAAAAAGGGAAGCAATTTGGAACATCTGTCTCTTTTAGATCTAATCCAAATACACAATACAATGTCTTCCTTTTAGCAGGTAGTTTTGAATTAATTTTCAGATCTTTATCAACAAGGCTAGTTAACAGTATTGGACAGGAAAAACTTGGAAAGGAAAAGACATGAGAAATATGAATCAGACCTGTAAGTGAAAGTCATATTCTTGTAATTGACTGTTTTTGTCCTGACCTTAAATCTAAATGATAGTGCACTCAAAATGAGTCAGTATTGCTTCAGCTTCAAAATGTTTTTAATAGATTTTTTAGAACATTATTCTCTTGAAGTAATCTCTCCTGTCTGTCTTTTCTTCTGTGTATTAGCTCTATTGAAGCTGCCAAGCTATAACCAGCAAGTACATCTCTTTCCTTTACCTATCTACTCATACCATTACCATGAGACATCTGCAGACTGGACTTCCTAGGGAGATTTCTGAATCTAAAACCAACTAAAAATAAATATTACATGAGTATTAATGAACAAATGGAATTTAAATTAACATTGGCTCTCTGACCTAATTCCCCAAAAGACTATAATGTTTTTTCATATTTCAGTCATCTTATGCAGACATGAACAATAAAGATTACACTAGTACTAGTACTGAAACAAAGCTGAAGTGCTCCTGGTTTGGTGCAAGCACAGCATTACATAAGACTTTCATATACCAGCATTACAAGGTATTTTTTCCTGAAAAAGATATTTTTACATGTCTTTCAAAGGAAAGCTATTAAAGAACATTTCCTGAAATACTAATGGTGAGGAATGTTAATAATACTTCTTGTTTTACTCCCTTTGTCTTTATTAAAGGCTTTAAAATGATGTAATATGACTATTTATATATAATGCTAAATACTAAAACATTCTCAGTGAGACAGTTTGTAGTAAAATAATGAGGTCTTATTTCAAAGGTTTCTATTTTTTTTTAATTTTTTGTGTTTTTTTAATGTTTTTTTTTTTTTTAAACTGTATCCACATACTCTGCAAGTGTGATTTTAGGTAGATTGAAATAGAACTTTTGTTATTAGTGGTGGAACCTGAAAATTCAAAGCTTATCTGAGGGTGTTTTAATTTTTTTTGTTCCAGGTATCGATCTATTAAGATTGTTTGAGAGCAATGGGACTTTTTGAGAGTCTTAAGTGCTATATTGAGGCCATGAAGTGCCAGACTTTCATAAAGTTATCAAATAATTATATAAATCTTATTCAGCTAAACTGAATTACATACACAGCAACATAAAATCTTTAAATGGTTAAAGAAAGTTATGCATGTCCTGTGATTAAAACAGTAGAACAGCCTTTCCCTCCTGTTTTTTAAGTAAAATTGTTTAGGTATAAGGGAAGTAATATTTATCGGATATTATCATCAACCAAGACTCTTTCACCAGAATTGAATATATGTAATATCTCTAACCGGTAATTTATTTTTATTAAGCTAGCTATTAAAAGAGAAGAGGTATTTTTATAGTTCATTTTCCATTCAAATCCTAAGAAATGGCATATAATCTTAAACCTCAGGAGCCTCCTCCTGCCAGTCAGTATATTATTACTTTCACATTGGTGGATAATGAATGCATTGTTGGAGCAACACTTGGAAGCACATAGATTTACTGAGACCACTTTACTGATCTTAAAAACTTAGGGATATACAGATTATTAAAGAAGATATTTACAAAGAAGACACTGATTTTTGTTTTAGCAAAAGCTAATGACAGAATATGGATTAAAAGTTCTGTACCCCTCTTATTTAAAATTGATGATGAGATATTATTTCAGAAGGCAGCAAATGCTATCTTTCAACATTCTAGTGAGTTTGTGAGTTATTCATTGCTCTTCTGGCAAAACTAAGATGCCGACAAGCATTTATATGTCTGAAAATAAAATATCAAGGGCCAAATTTCTTATAAGGGCTTACATTATTGTGTGGTTTTTAGTTATCAAAAAGATATTTTCTATCATCTGTTTATAGCATGACAATAAAACAAGCATATTTTGTGCTTGTTATCCTTACAATCTTTAAGTAATTTTCATTGTGTCCTAGGTTACAATGTAAAAATATGCCAGAAGGTCTGTATTCTATCTCCATCTTCATGAACTCTTGAAATCAGGAGGGGCACTGTTTTCCTTGCCTCCTCCCCTGGACTATCTCCTGTTAATGGGCCATCAACGCCCTGCCCCATGAGTCATAGATAACTCCCTCCGGGAGCCATTCCTGTTTAATGGGCCATTAAGGACCCACCACATGTCTCATAGAATGACATCAGCCCATTGTGAGAAGCTCTGCCCAGGGGGAGGAGCCAAGCATTCCCACCTGAATATAATCTGGGAGTTCGGACAGAACAGGCATCTGCCTTCTACTGAATTCCCAGAGGAGCAGCCTTCTCTCCCACTGGATTCCCAGAGGAAGGACCAGACCCATCAACATCACCACTGCACCATTGGAGGAAAACTCTGCCCTTCTACAGGATCTCTGCTTCAGCAGAACCATCTGTCACTCCAGGAGCACTACTGGAGCCACCATTCCAACTGGACTGCTACCAACACCCTGACTGACAGGGTGTCAGGTTGTATTCTAACTGTCAGGTTTTGTTTTTTTTGTTTAATACTGCATCTTGTTCTAGTTTTCCTATTAGGTTGTAGTTTGTTGGTTTTTGTTTTATTTTATTTTGTTTATACATATTAAAGAACTGTTATTCCTATCCTCATATCTTTGCCTGAGAGCCCCTTTTAATAATTTGGAGGGAGGGGTTTTGCATTTTTCCTATTCCAAGAGAAGCTCCTGCCTTCCTTGGCAGGCACCTGTCTTTCAAAACCAAGACACATTGTTATACATTTTGATTACACTGATTTGCTAGCTGTCAAATATTTTGATCGGATAAGAAAAGCATAAAAGCTATAATAATTTATGAAGTGCATGGAGTGATAATGAAGTAGCTACATTCACAGTTTGGTTCTTTGACTACACTACTTACTGGCATAACTGTCAGGAGCACAGGAAAAAGGAAGAAAAGATCCTTATGCATATCTTCATATTTAAGTTTTATTTGCAGTTTCATGATAAATATATTTTTTCATAATATTAAAAATAAGTAAACTTTAGTTTCTAGAATATCTGCATTTTGCAATTAGACCCCATAGTGCTTAAAAATGTATGAACTTCAATTGAGACTCTTCTGGGAGGGAGAAAAGCTTACTTTAGAAATTACCATCTTCCCCATGGCTCTCCTTGTTTGTGCCTAATGAGCACATCCCAACCTTGTTTACTTAAAGGAGATATTTAGTCTTAGCATTCTTCCCAGGTCGCCCAAGTTCCTCTCTAACACCACTTTTAGGAAAATTAAGTGCATTGCCCAAGCTCCGGCAAAATTTGGCCATCAATATTTAAACCAAAAAGGCATTTGGCAAGGGTTAAATGGAACATATTGCATACATACATGCAGACAATCTGAGTATACAAATTATATTTCATTAGTAAAACCAACCTATAAAAGCATGGTCCAGATTTCTTGGGCCACCCATTGAATTTATGCTGGTTATGCATAGAAAAAGGGTGGATTTGTGATCATGGAGAAGTGGGCAGAAAAACTTTTCTTTGCTCAGCCAGTAGCTGGATCTTTCATTAGACATTTTTACTGTTTTACAATGCAAAAACTTATTTAGTTTTAGGGAATTGTGGCCAGACATGGTGTGATCTTCATGATGATTCTTCACTAAATACCCTGGTATTCCAACAGAAGCAATAACAAAACAAAAATAGCACAGAATCAGTGAGACAAAAGGAAGTTCTTGAGAAGTTCTACCTTGCCCGTGTTATGCTAAATGAAGTTAATGTTTAGGAGAGAACAGGACATTTTATTTATGGATTTAACCAGTGTGCTGATTCTGGATACAAGAGAGCTAATTTTCTTCTTAGTGTCTGACACAGTGCTTTATTTTGGATTTAGTATGGAATAATGTTTACAGCACACTGATGTCTTTGTTGCTAAGTGATGTTTACCTTAAGTCATGGACTTTTCAGTTTCCAAGGCTCTGTCAGTGAGCAGGTGCACAGAAAGCTGGGAGGAAGCATGGCCAGGATAGCTGACACAATCTGGCCAAATGGGTAGTCCACGGCATAGAATGTCATGCCCAGACTATAAACTGAGGGGGATTACCAGGAAGACAGACCTATGATGGCTTGAGAATGGGTTTGGCATCAGTCAGGAGGCAGTGAGCAATTGTATTGTATCACCTGTTTTTCTTGGGTTTTCATTCCCTGTGCCCCTGTCTCTCCCTTTTCTCTTCCTTCCTCCTTTTGTTTACGATTTAGCATTCATATCACTCCTGATTTTCCCCTCCATTCCACTAAGGGTGCAGGAAGGACCTGAGCAGCTGCTGTATAATACTTTGTTGCCAGCTAGGGTTGCACTGTGACAGCCAGGGAGATACAGGAGTGTTTTTGGTGCTACTGCAGGCACTGAAAGCTCAATCCAGTGGAAAAAATGTCTAGAACAGAAGCCTGTAAGCCTTAATTGTTTTCTAGATATATTGACTAATTTATCACACTGTGCAAATTGCAGTTTCCTTTACTTACTGGATATTGTGGGTATAAAGAAGAGAGAAAACAGACAGCACAATATATCTGGAAAAAACTATCCTAGAAAAAAACTTACATTTCAAGCTTTTTTTTTAAGAAAACATGTAAAGAGCCTACAGTCTGCATCCTGTCCTAACAAAATTTGCCAAAATAAATTAGCTGGCCTCTAACAAGTTCTGCAGAATGGACATGAGCCACAGGCTCTGATTTTTTTCTCAATTCCTAACCCAGCAACTAACAGCATTAGAGACTAAGATCAGCAAAAGATGTTATTCTCTTTTGCTTATAATCTTCCATTTGTAACTAACCTACAAACCCTGTGAAACTAAACTTCCTTGAACAAAACTAATTGGTACAAATATGAGCCCGTATCATTCAGCAATTCTTTTGCTTCAAAAGAAACAGGTTTCTTCATAATTAATAGAATTTATTTAGAATGTAGAACATTTTAAAAGAAGATGGACACTTAGAATAGAAAAAAAATGCTAAACTGTGAAATGAAGAACTTTTCTTCCCATTTAATAAACGATTCTCATTTATTAGTAGTAGTATACTCAACAGTCTGTCTGAAGCTGAACATAGAATCTCATGCCAGCTTCCAAGATATTGAGTAATTACTGGAATTTCCATATTTTAAAAGACCTTCCTTAATGTATAACTGGCAAGTCTTTGAGTAAAAAAAAAAAAAAATGCTTGTAAATAAACCTAAAGTATCTTAAGGACAATTTCACCATGCGCTACAATGCAAGATTTATTCAATTGTTGAAGAAAAACAGACTTACCTTAGGCAAATCAAATATCAAGAAAAAACTTTGAGTTTTCAACAAAATACCAGCTAAATATTTCTACGAAAATCAGCTAAATATTAACACAATTTCAGTACTTTATTTCGGATATATTTTTATTTTATAGTATATTTTTATGCTTTAGATGGTGTTGGAGAGTGAATGTTATAATTTATAGCTTAAGCATCTTCATGAAGGATTTTTTTCTATTATAGCAAAATTGTATTGCAAAAGCTGCAGAGAAGACCATCATGCCCTGTACAGGTCTTCTGACTATGGCCCGGAACTAGTTAGTGAAGATAGTTACTCAGGTCTGGGCTGGACGGAAGAATACATTCACAGCTGGAGCAAGCTTAGCACCTTCAGGGTGGAGACCACAGTCCCAGGGCTCCAGCTTCCAGGCTCACACAGACCCTCACACCAAAGGCAGGGGGAAGGAGAAGTTTTGGGTTTGTGGTGAAAAAGCCTATGGTCAGAGGCAGTGATTGCTCATCCTCCACTGTGCAGAGCTCAGCTGTGGGACTGCTTCACCCTGCGAAAAGCTGCATGCACATGAAGGATAGAAGAAGGGTGTTGTGGCCCACCAAAGACCTTCCCAAAAGGATCCCCAGACCCTGCACCAGAGCACTGCAATGTGATGCAACAGATCCACAGTGTTGCAAGGGACAGTGTCAAACTGGCTCCCTGCAAGGGAGGTACCTGGGTGTTCCCATCTGGCCCAAAAATACATCAATCCATTGGATTCTATACTTTTTGGTTCAGTGGCAGTGGCAAGGGGAGGGATGGAACTCTCACCACCAAGAAGACCAGATGGAGGTGGACAACGAGACATGGTTGGGACCCCGCGAAGGGTGACGTTTCCACCTAAACCCTGTCACTCTCTCCCCATTCCCCCACCCTCCATGCACAACTCTTTCTGTCTTTCCATCTTTCTCTCTTTCTCTCTTTCTTTCCCTCTCTGTCTCTGTCTCTCTTTGCCTCCTTTACTATTAAATAAAATATACTGAATTTTTTTTTGCGCCAAAATCTCGTCTGGTTTTAATCATGTTTTTTTGGCTATATTTCAAACCTCTCTGGGTCTGATCCGTGTTATTCACAGAAGCTTAGTTTCCCTCACTCTTCTGTGTTTAAACTGGTTTGTAACAGATGACCTGAACTAGCCACTTTTAATAAATACATTCCTAGAGATATTTGTTGTGCTACGTTCATTAATTTTATGTTCAGTAACACCAGTACCACTCATAAAGCTCAATAAATGCTTTGAAAATACATTTTTCCACATTTATTTACTATAACTATCTATTAAGTATGTCTATTTCATAAACATAATATTTGTAATTCAGTGAAACTTTGATTTTGGATTCATACATCTGATCCCTGATTTTTCCCTTACAGTGATTTTATTGATACTTCAATATAATTTAAGAAGTGTTCCTTCTTTTTTTTCTGACTTTTTTTTTCTTTTTTTTTTTTGTGAAAGCAAAACTCTGAACTATTCTGGGTTTGCCCTTCTCTATTGATCCTGTTACCAGTCACAAGCTGAAAGCATTATCCAAGTTCTAACATATGGCAGGCAATAGATGAGAAAAATGACCTTTTCATTTGGCTTATTAATTTTGAGGGCATTCAGAATTCATCAAACAACACACTATGCTGACGGGGGTTAATGGTCTTGGCGTTTTCTGATTTCTACTACTTTGAAAAGAATGCTAAACTCTATCAAACCTTAACTAGCAAATATTTTCCTCAGCTGTCAGTACATCAAAAACAACTAATCCAAATGCTTTTTTTTTCTCCCCCCCCACCCAAGCCAAAAGAATAATAAGCTCATTGCTATTTCTCATTAGTATGCTTAAGAACCTAATTTATGATTAGTGTTAGAACATAACTGCTTTATAATCATCATCATACTACCTGCAAATTGCAGGAACTTTCTACTCTTTAAAATTTAGTTTATTCATCAATTTCTTTCATTAGTGATTTAGAGAGTAGAAATTTCCTTGAAAAAATTAATCATTAGATTACCCACAAAATTTTCAATTTGTGTACTAGCTAGTATTAGATTAAAAGAGAAAAGAATTAAAATTGTTAGCTGACTACATTTGCCTTTTTTTTTTTTCTGAGGAAAGTGACTCTTAATAGGCATGACTATCTAATTTAATGCAAATACTAAACATTGCCTGTCCAGGTTATGGCATTTTGTGGCTAGATCCAACATTTGGTCCTACAATATCTACATGTGAGGTGCCTGATACTAGAGCAGAGTTCAGAATCCAGACCATTTGAGGCTAAGGGCACTTAGAGAGGGAAAGAGTCCTGAGTCCGAGTCCATGGTGCCCAGGGTTATTTTTGTGGCTTTTTAAACAGATGGTCATTTATGTAAGATGAGTAACAGTCAAATTAATCTGGAACTACAACCCAGGACTGCCTCTAAGAGGTTGTCCTAAATGTTAGCCACACCAGCAGTGTTCTTGAAAAACACTTTTCGTAATCCACAAGATCCAGAGCATTCTGCCCTCTTCCCTTCCTCTTTCCCCATGTCAGCTGCTATTGCTGTCTGTCTCTAGGAAAATGTATGCTTACGCTCTCCTAAATATAGAAACTCTACTGAGTTAATGTGGTAACCACTGGACCCGGATCTAACTTTGTAGTTGAGCTGTTTTGAGTTGGAGGTTGGGTTAGATGGCCTCTAGAGGTCTCTTCCACACTACGTTTTTGTACAGTTCTAAGTTTACGTGAAAGAGGGACTATGACTTCTTTCATAGCTGTTTTAAGGCGACTCTAACTGCATGTGTGAAAGCTATTATTCCAGACTGTACATGCCAAATGCATCAGAGGATCTCACAGCTCTTTGTATCTTAGTGGGGCTTGACTTGCAGTTCATGGTGAGACTGTTCTGGTGGGTGTCAAAACTGTTGGTTTCAGCAGAGTAACCTACCAAGTTTAGAAACTTCCAAGGTCAATCCACTGCAAAGTGGGAGTTTGGGTGTTTGTGGCTCTCGACCAGAGAAATGAGGCTTGTCTAAATGCTGCTAGCACCTTGATTTCAACATCCTTGCTTTGCTTTGTAGAGTATTAGTTCCTACACCCTACTCCTCTTTATCAGAACAAATTACAATGCAGGCTGAAAGTCTATTTTCTATCAATTCTTAGCATCAGAAGAGGAATGTTGCTTTGGCAAATGATCTAATATCAACAAAGGCCATATGCTTCATTCCATGTTAGCATCAAGGCAGTAAAAACAAACAGATCACACAAAACATTGATTACCCAAAACTGTAATTCATAGAGGATAGTGGATACTTTTCCCCAATTCAGCAAAATCGGGTAATCCCCTTTTCAGAAGAGTAGATCTTGGGGGAAGGACATGGACTAATTAAGATGCATCCAGGTTATGTGCTGCAAAGCAGCTGGGCTTTCTGACTGCTCCATTTCTACCATATGTTGTGAAATCTTCTCAAAACACTGCAGCAGTTCATATTCCTGAGCCTATTCAGCTGTAACAGAAAGAAGAGGCTCGACTGTAAGGAAAGGAAGGAATATTTTATCTTTCATAGTTGCTGTGAATCTTATTTTCATTACTTGGTGCAACAGCAAATAATTATAATGAAAATACTATTTTCTTCTGAAACTAATAAAGAAAGTGAGCTTTATTTTCTGCTCCCATGCACTTGGAATAGCTATTTGCACTGGTGTAAAAGATACCACTTCCCAGTTGTTGTGACACCTTTGTACAAGTTTAAATGGCCACACTGGGACTGAGGCATTTTTACTAGTTTTCACCATGGTTTCTTTAATTTGTTTCACAGAGTGTGACATTCCTCCTAAATTACAATGAAATCACACACATTTATACTATTTCTATAATTATATCTCTAGTAATTACAAAGCCTAATTATGCAATGACAATAAACGATAAAATTTTATTGCATGAGTGTGCTAAGTATTATTGTAAAGAAAGGGAATGATTCCTCTATAAACTCCATCAATTCACAAATAACAGGCAAAAGAAGATTCTCACTTCAGAGTAAATTTAAACTTTCCATACATCAACTAGGGATGGTTGGCCCTGCTTACCCACTATTTTTATTACTATATGTATATCTTGTGGTGTAATTGGAAGGCATCAACATTGTTTCCCCTTAATTCGGAAACTTCTGTGTTATGCAGAATGCAAAATAAACAGTCTTGAAATATTGTGTGTGAGTTATTGCAGGATGTAAACAGCACAGTGTGTCAGCTGAATCAGACTGCTGAAAATGTATAGATCAATAATTTGGTTTATTTTTAGTTCTTATATTTCCCCTCTCTGTCCTAGATGCTGGTAGTCTTCTTTTAGTCTGAAAACCTGAAGGTCAATTTGAAGTCATGATCATATAATAGTTCTTTTTATATCAACAGCTCTATTTGCCTTTGGAGGATGTTGTTACTTATTTCTTAATCTTTTGGTGAACTATATAGAGGCTGACCAGATTACAAAATCATGCAGTGAAACTACAAGGTCTATCACTTCATACGTGGTCCCACCCCCCTACCCCCCTTCACTGGCAGCTCTATTTTCAGAAGATTTGAGGATGTTCAGCATGTCTGCAAATCAGATCACAATATTCTGTGTAGCTTGTCAAGGTATATAATTATCACTTCATCAGTCATATGACCAGTCTGGGTATATATATGTTTCCTAGAGGTGGGTGGATATTGAAACTGTTTTGAAAACTATTATTACATGAAGTCAAAAGATTACAGAGTTTTACCTTCCTGTAAGTCATTTATTGAGACAAATCATGAGCAACAAATACAGATTGGATCTTTCAAGCACATTCTGTATTCCTTCAGACTGATGAATTTCAAGGGGCTAAATGATCTCTGAACACTAGTGATCAAAAGAAACAAAACAGTTTTTCTTACACAACACAATAAAGAGACCAGTAATTTACACATTTATTAACTGGGACCGTTATTTGTCAACAGTATTAGGTTATGGGCCTTCAGGAATTCTTTCTTTTCTTTAAAAATAAAGCACAGATACTGACTACTCTAGTCTTCACGAGTTTACATTATACTCTGTTTACAATGGAGTTCATAACTTTGCAGCTGTACATCAGTGGAAATCGGATGCCTAAGAAGTTTTACAATAAATCAGTATTTAAACAAAAGATACAATCAGTTCCAGTTATGTCTTTGCACATTGCAATTTTAAAGCCACAAGTCCCCTCTATGAATTAATAAAAAATGTTAAGGGACAGATGTCAGACTTTTGCCCTACTGCTTTGTTTAATAAAAGTCTACTTTTGTGCCTCTAGGAAGACTTTCTAACCATCAGTGTCAGGACCCCAACTGAACCTGACAGTAAAAAAGAGTGCAGAGATTGCACTGTAAAAAAATAAACAGTGGAAAAAGTAAGTTGAGATTCTTTGAGAAGAGAGTGACATTGACACCTCTGGAAATGATAATGAAAAACATTTTAAAAAACATTTCTTTTCTAAACCGGAATGTAAATGTAAATTTAATTTAGTCACAAATATCTGCATTGGAATATAACAATACCAATTTATCAGTCAGGGCTATCGGGCTGCTACACCTGGACTGATCTCTGAGTAAAAGTCAATGTTATGGAGAAACAAGCATCCAGAAGATGTTATGCTTCTTGGCATTACACAAGGACTTATGATCATTGAAGCCCCAGGTGAACATCCAGGCAAAGCAACCAGGGGATCTACTTACTCAGGACTATCACACGTGCAGCACTTCGCTGCAAGCTATATCTTCAGGCAATTCTCATCTCTACATAACATCCTGAACCCTCCTGTTAGGTAGGAAAACAGTGTTGGAAGGTTTCTTGCAGCAGAATGTATAACCTAGATTTTTCTCTCAAAGTATAAACTACTGTCCCACCAGCATCTGCTCTTTCTTCTAAAATGATTTTCTAAACTTTATTCTACTTTCTATTTCTAATCTATTCCACTAAAATCTTTCTAGTATAGTATTTTACTCCTCCTTAATTGTTTTCTCAAAGTGCATCACTTCCTCTAAACAAGGTGGTCAACGACTCTTTTATTTATTTTATTCATTATTCTTCCTCTCCCCTCTGAAGGTGGTTATGTGCCATCCTTTCTTTTTTCACTCTTCAAGACCTGAGTTACATATCCAGTTTGTGGATATTAAAGAAGTTATACAGCTATTGTCTTTAGAAAGAACTTGTTGCATTCTGTGTTGCTGATACTTGATTTGATATAACTGATACAAGAGAGAGAATCCAGGCTGCATAATCCAACAGGGAAGCTCACTGATATTTTTGTATGGTGCCTACTAGAGTCCATTTCTCTATATTTAGAGTTGCATAATGAGGAGCCACAGTAGTGGAATTGTCAGATTATAACAGCAGGATCAAATTTCTCAGAAAAACTGAGGAAAGGGAGAAAGAAAACAGGGACTACAAAGGGAGAGATGGATGGATGTATGTTTGAATGGTACAATATGTGGCTGAGAGAAGCTCTTCATGTCATCAAGTCCTGCAATCCCAGAAAATACAGTGTTATGTGTCCCTTCACTGCATTTCTCAGGCTCTTTCTAGTAACACTTAGAATTCCTGCCCTAACTTCTTTTATTAGAAGACTGTTTCAGAATGTCACAACTCTGATTAAGGGTGACCTTTAAACTTATGGCCGTTCATTTCCTCTTTTACTGATATTGCCCCATAGATTAAATAGGTCACATTGCCCTCTGTATATTTTTGATGCTGTTTAACTGATTTCCTTACAGACTGTGCCAGCATGAGCATATTTTAACTACCTCATCTAACATGTCCACCATATTCTATTCTCAACACTGCTCAAATCTTCCAAACCCACTTTTGCACTGTTCTGCAGATAGATACATTGTGGATCTATGACTTAGGAAATGATTTACAAAGAAATTAATAGTCAGACATGAAAGCAGAAGCTTCAAAGAGATGGCTCTTACAAAACATATTGAAATCACTGGGAATAGAAACCTAAACAGGAACTAAAACTAGCCACTTTAATCTTCTAAATGTCTATTTCTAATCTAATTCATGAATATCTAGTTAACTAGATCCTTGGCTGTTGCAGTACTATAGATCTACATTTATTTATACCTCCTACGAGTTTCTATTTGTACCTAATTCAACCATTTAGGATGCAGCAGCAACTAAAAACATTGATAAGTGAATATAATAACAGAAAAAGTAGCAGCTGCAGGGAACTATTTCCAGTTATAATGAATGATATGGCATCAAAGTTTGCTATGCAAATTGTGCTCTGCACAGTGGTTGAGACTGTTCTAGAAGAGGACATCAACCAATGTAAAATTAAATTGGAAGGCCTTGTGAAGTGTAAAGATTTCATAGAGCATTTAAAATTTAATTTTGGATTTAGTAGGTATGAATTTTCAAGGAAAGATTAGTTTATCCATGCCATTTCCATTGGACTTTTCATAAAATATAAATTATTTGGAGAATAAACATAGATTTAAAAAAAATTTCAGCCCTCCCCCCCCCTCCCCCCATCTGCTCCCAACAGCATCACTAGTACGTAGAAACTCAGCACTCTGGCACTAATTATCCCATCAGAATTTAAAAAAAAACACCAAAACACCAAAACCAACAACAACAACAACAACAAAAAGCCCAAAAAACCTACCTTGACTCATGCTTATATAACATAAAAAGTAGTCTTTTTACGTAACTTGACTTTTTGCCATATTATCTATGAAAAGATTTCTCTATATAACTACTACGAATAATTTGAAACATATCAAAATGGATTCAGAAGAGATTATATCTTTCAAAACTGACCATAGAAGAAACGACAATGGTTGCAGATTCAAGCTAGCTATTAAAGACAAAATATATGAAAGATAAATATCCAATTACTTTTTAGGCACTAACTGATCTCAAAATAGAAATGATAGAACTCTTATCTCTATTTCGCTAAGAGGGTACACAATACATTTCTTTTTATATCTGTCAAAGGGAGTAGGAGCATGGACACTGTCTGGCAGAGCACCAATGTAGAGAAGCTGCAGTCTGGTCAGCACTTGGGGACATGATTTAGTGGACTTGTCAGTGCTGGGTTAATGGTTGGACTTGATGGTCTTAAATTCTATCATTCTATGATTCTAAGCCAAAAGCTACTCTTGGCAAGATCTTCCTTATGGGAATATCTGTCTGCATTCTACTACAAAGCACTTCTTACTGCTTTCAGTCTGTCTGGGCATTTAAGGCTCAAGCCACTGCTTACTAACCCTATAAAAGTTGTTGGGGATACTGTCATCTCTTGGGTTTTTTTTTTTCAGTATGTTCCACATTGCTAGCCTGTCCTAGTCACTCTCCATATAAGACTGTATCACAAATGTAATAATACTGAAATTAGCTGAAAAGTCCTTTTGACTTCAGAGGACACTGCATCTATCTTAGAGAAGAAATATGCTATCTTAAATTATTTTCAGTTTTGTTTCAATTATATGCCTTGTTCACAAGATATATCATGCATCCCTTCCAAAGGTATCTGCTTTTCATTTTGACAGCCTTATGGATGCGCAGATGTGGAAAAGATATCCACAAGAAAGAGCATTATGAAAAGCCAAAGAACTTGAACAGAAATTATGAGATGTAATTATTATACAGTGGCACAATCACCTATCATTCATTATCATGTTGTGCCTTACACTAATCAGCAATTCATAATGCTGAGAAAAAAATATGAAGAATTAAACTAACATTTATGAATGACAGGAAGCGCTGAAATGAATGCTTTTATTTGGGACACATGGTGCATAATACATTTCTTTTCACTAAAAAATAAAGAGTTGAAAAGTTTTGCTTGTTAGCAGTATCATCTTATGCTGTGGATTACCTCATAAGCAACCAAATTGAAGGTAAATTACATAATGTTTTAAAGCCTTCAAATTATCCTGGAGATAGCCAAACCACTTATTAAAAGAGTAAGAATCTACTGAATACACTGAAAAAAGTTGAAAATGAATTAAAATATTGTGTATTACCTTACCTGTGTAACCTTCTCCGTTACATTGTGCGTTCGGTCTTTCACCTTAGGTGCAATAATTGCTTTCTCTGAAGAAGGAGGAGATGAAGATTTTTTTTCACTTTTGATATCTGAAAAGTTCAGTGTGAGTTGAGGAATTTTGTTGATTGTACTATATTTGTTGAGATTTGAATCTGATGTGGATCCCAACAGACTTGACTTGATATGATTAAAAGGCCCTGGAAAATCAGAACACATATTCAGTATCTGGGAAATGAACAGAAATGAATTATCATTAATGTTTAGGTGGGATATGTTAAAAAGGTGAATAAAACCTATTTTTCTGTATACTACTTGTTAATAGTAAAAACTATCTACATTTTAAAAATAACTCTACTGCTAATAAGATTAAAATCTAATATTGGCTATAAATATGACATTTCCTTTACATGTAACCTTCAATGTTTTTTATAAAGTCAATGAATTCCAAATTGCATAATGCATCTATCCTTGTTTTCATGTTACTGGGAATGCTGGTGTGCTTTTATTATAGTTCTGGCTGAATGTAATGACTATATGCTCATTTGTTCATAAGAGCAGAAATAAGACACATGATTATATAAGAATGCCTGGAATTTGCAAAGGCTCTATTATCACATCCCTACCTTGCTCACGCTCACATGATAGTTCAAAGAAACTGGAAAATTGAGTAGAATCTGAAAATATGTTTCTTCAATTGTGGTTACTAACAAAATATTGGAAACTATACACATAGGATGCTTATAGGTAGAATATTAACTGATTATATATAACCTCCTTATACTATTTTAGTGCATTAAGATAAAAAATACAGAATTTGCATACTTCATGAAGTACATATCCTTTATAATTATTCTTTTCCTTATTGGATAGAATTGTTTGAACAAGAAAGCAATATAAATGATCAGAATACTTGTTTTATATTGTCATAATAAGGTTCATTGGGAAGCCAAAAGTGCTCATTGCAAGGAAAAGTTGCTTTTGAGAACAATACTGGAATAAAGAACTATAAAGATATTTAGACAGTGAGACCTAAATCAACTTAGGGATTTAAGAAAAAATCCAGGTCTCGTAGTCAGCAATAATGTGCATAAAGTGTGGGACTGAAGGGTATTTCTTAGATCCACATGAGAACCTTATTCAAGATTGCCTTAATTCTATTAAGGGCAACAATGTGAAGCTTTTTTTCTTATTTTGATGTTTTCTTTTGTCTTCCTGAGAGGAAAACAAGAATGTGTATATTGATTCAGGAACACTCAATGGGATAGAATTAGGCCTATGGGGTAAATTGCAAAGTCAAGAGTGGAACAGTTGATTTTATTTGCAATGTGGGAATGAATGAAATTCAAAGCAACCAGTTGCCTGGGGGTGGCTGTGGTGAAATGTTTTAGGCTGTGATGAATTCTTTTTTTTTTTTTTTTTGACAAATTTTTTTAAGTAAGGGCTGATTTTCCATCATACCTGGCTTCAAATGTTTGTTGAAGAAGCAGACATTTAATTTTCTTTTGAAGCTTCTAAGGATTTATACACGTTTTCTGTCTCCTAAACTCATGATAATTGCGTGTTAGTCTGGGCCACAGATAGAAAATCTCTATTTCAAATTTTGCTACTGTGCAGAAAGGAATTTAAGATGACGAAGGAGGGCATGATGCTCTAAACACAAAGTTTGGGTGCAAAAAAGAATCTATGCCTGAATTCTCTAACCATTATGCTGCAAAACAGTCCTTCTTTTTCTCCTAGTGTATTTTTTTTGTGGAACAGCTTCATTGGAAAAGAGAAGAAAGCACAACCTTTCACCTACAAGAAATGGTAAAAAAGCCTGACACTGAGGACACCACCAAGGGATTGTGATCTACACTTAAATGCCTTTTTGTCCAGGTGGGACCTGAATCTATCTTTCACATCATCTATATGAGTCTACAAAAAATTAGTGTTCAAAATATATCAGGGCTCACAATCTCCTCACAAATCAGTGAAGTGACTTATTTGGTTGATGTGTGCTGTTGTACATGTGGTGAGACTGCAGGTTTTTGGCCCTGCTTCCCCGTTAGTTTGAGCAATAGTTTCTGAGTATTGTATCAGTTTAGACATATGCAGAATATCAAGCTGGAACCATTTGTCAGATTAACAAGATTTTTGATACCTTAGGAATTCAAAGGTAAAAGGAAACTAAGCTTAGACAAATCTGTGATTAGGTAGTAGGAAAGATTTTGTTTTATTACTAACTTTATAGATGCTTAAATTGCATTGTACTTTTGGTTTCTGGGATTTACATCTTTTATCGCTTCCAATCCAAAGGGGATTACTCTCTCTTTTGCTACCTGATACTCATGCCCTAGGGCATTATATTAGGATTTAGTTCATCACATATGAGAATAAAACTTTGCTTCTTTCCCTCCACCTTCTTTTGCTTTACAAAGTGGTGAAAGGTATAATGCACCTCATTGACAATGGTAGCTGATGGTAGTATTAGCTTAAGTACAGCCCAGGCTGACAGAAATTGAGCTGATACTTTACAGCTAGTGGACCATTGCTATACTGCCACAGCAGGAAGCAGAAAAAGAGGGCCATAACAAATCAAAATCACAATTGATACTAACTGACACCCTGATTGACAGGTTCAACAGAGAAGGCAGAGAACTGAATAAGCAGAGAGAATGACTTGCTTCTGCCTAGCCTAAAAAGGAGAATATTTCAGGTAAAGTTGGAGCTCCCCATTTTTATGGTAGGATTTCATTGTCCTTGCTTACACAATGCATTAAGAAGTGATTTCACTCTCCTGAGCTGCCAATTCATCATCTTTCACCAACAGTAAGTCCATTTCTAAAAGTTGTTGTACAGCATAGAAACTGCATGGTTTTCCCCCCAAGATTTTGCCAACATACACATGAAGCAAACGTAATGAGTTTTGTAGTCCACAAATTATTTCAAAGAATCTAGATCATGCACTGCATGCAGCTCAGAGAGATTTTACCAGGTACACATACTTTTTGCATCATGCATGAAGTCACAAACCAGTTTTCCCACAGATACAAATATGGCAAGTAAACTGAACACTTTAGTAAGTAATCTTCAGAAATGGAGGAAGTAATTTATGGATTATGTTCAAATTGCTTCTAAAACATGTAGCTCAATGCTGGTGAAAAGAAACAGTTTTGTAATTGCACTAAATATTATTTAATCATGATATTGGCAATGCATGCACATTTTGATGCTACAGGAAGCTTGAAACCATACCCCCTGCCATCCAGGAACGTGAAACTAGTTTTAAAGAAACAAAAAGAGGAATAAGTGAAGATAATAAATGAAGATAGTTCCATAAGGATCCTGATTATCAGTTATTTAATTTTCGAGATTATTTAATTTTCAACTGAAAACTAAGCACCTTGTAACAACGGATCAGTTGCTAATGTAGTCATAAAATCACATATCCTTTTACAGGTAAAACTCCCAGTAGCTTCATCAGAAGTTTTGACTGCTTAAGTACAACAGCACTGAGTTAAGTAAAAATGATATGTTCTACCTCCCTCCCTTCCTTTTTTTGAATTAACAGATAATTAAGTCAAAAAGATGTTTAACTATGCCTTCACTTTTTCCAGTGATTCTTAGTTAGGCTTTGAGACAAGAGTTACAGGAATAACTGTATGTTTAACAAATATAACTTATGTAATACACCTAGCCCTAGAGAGGTCAACATGAGAATGTTGCATTTGAACATTTCATACAGCAGTCAAAGTAACATATCAAAAAGGGTGGCTGATTGAAACATTGGAAGGTACAGTCTAGGTGTATACTTTACCTTTGACATTGCGACCACTATCTGGATAATAAAAGTGAAGAAAAAGAGAAAAAAAGACAACTAAAACCTACATCAGAAAAAGCAGAAAATACAGCTTCAAAGTGTGTGTGGTTTGAATTGAAATATTGTTGCACCTCCTTGATTGTATTATGAAGACTTGAAGTGAAGATGAGGTCACTCTGACAATTGACATATTGTGTAAAAGTGTTTGGAGTAGATCATCAGGCAGTAGGATGGCTTTAGCTAACTAGCCTTAACAGAAACATAGTAGAACTCTTTCTGCAAAAGTCTGACAGTGGGTTAGAGAAGAAAAGTGCCAAGAAGAAGTAATTAGTCCCACACAATTAAGAGAAGCTGAGGCAGAAGTTCAGGGTGGCTTCAAAGCGTGGGGGGCTGCACAGGAGACCCAGCACAGACCCCCAGGCCCCCCCACCCCCCCGACTGCCTAGACTCACATGAGGAAACATTTTTAACATGGCAGCAACCTAAGCAATGCCCTTCTGAGTAAGTGCTGGAGAAAGATATACCTTAAACCTTTCTTCAGCTCTTACGTGCCTTTTTACAAGGAAACAGTAGCAAAGATTTCTGTCCTCACAGGAACACCTGCCCTTGAATCCTCTTGTGAGATCAAACTTTTTCAGGGAGAATATTATTAGTGCTGTTGTTATCACTATTTTAAAGAAGCCACACAGGTGCAAAGGTAGACGCCATGCTGGTTCATGTGTAATAATGTGATGCACAAGCCAACATCCCCTTGTGTTGTGCCTGCCTGGCCGCAGCTCTGAGGGGTGTGAGGTGGGTCTGGCAGGGAACAGGGCCTTCCCCCTGGTGTGAATACCGGCTGTGACCTGGTTACCAGCTCTCAAATGTGCTTTGGGTCAGCACTGACATTCACCTGGTTTTGCTGGGCTGACAGGCCACCTCTGAGGCTGAGGCATTTGTGATCTGGCTGTGACAGCAGCCCTGGGCCTTTGGACAGTGGTCAGCCCTGCTCTGGACAGAAGCCATGGCCTGCAAGGGGGCATCGGAGGTGCCGTTGGGCCTCGTCACACATGCTGCATCGCTGGCTTCTCCTCAGCTTCCTGAGCCTTTGGCAGCACGGCACATCCATCTGGGCCCTCTGGAGCTGGGCTGTGGAAGGGTGCTTAGTTCCTCCCAGCCCAATGCCTTCCTGTGCCAGGCATAGTAGCAGTACTGGAGATTGGGCTGAGCTGGGCTCAAAAGCCTGCTGCTGTTTCAGAAGGCTGCAGCGATCTTGCTGAGTCCGCTTTCTGAAGACAATAAAATTTCTGGATAGTCCCTGTGAACTTGTACCTGCCTGCAAAATCTGGATTGCTCGTGTTTCAGATAAGGCTGGCTTGGCTGTGTTTTGGGTGGTGAGTGTAAGACACAGCTCCTGCCCTGTTGCATTTACTGTCATATAAGCAAATTTAGAACGGCATTTGAACCAGCACACTCAAATACTAAGCTATCATTTCTACTGTCATATCTTTTGGCATATAATGGGTGAAGACAATTTTAAAATGATAGGCAAGAAGGCTACATCAATTAACTTAACACATGAAATGATTTCTCTTCTCAATTGGATTATCTTAAAATTTGAGTGCAGGTAAAATACTCTAGTTAGTATTATGCTAAGTAATGTTATTCTCTTCTTTCAGAAGTCTGCTTTACTGATTCAATGAATATTATTTGAACTGGAAAGGGTAGGAAAAAATGTAATCTTGACTTGCATTTTCAGATAGAGTAGTAGTTTTTCAATGATTTGGGAAAACTCAAAAATGGAATAGGAAAATATGTTAAACACTATGTTCCCTTTGGTAAGTTTTAGCTCTTTGGGTCTCTAGTTTACTTTTACTTCTTGTAGTTAGGTTTTTGCATTCTCCCTGTTCTGAACCTGCAAGTCCAGAGAAGGTGATTTTAGCTGAATCTTAGTTGCCTAACTTGCATGGATAATTTTACAGCAATAATAGGTTTTTATGGCTCACTTTTGAATTAGACAATTAGGACTTGCAGGATAAATTTAAACATCTTTTCAGCATAAGGTGCCCACTTCTAACATGATTGTAAGCAGATGGCATCAAGGATGGTTACCGATTCTACTGCCTTTCTGAGAGCCATCCTCTCTTCTGCTGAGTTTTTCTAGAATGACTATGTGTGACATAAACTTAGGGCCAGGTTCTTCTCTACTATTTTGTACTTTATGCAGAGTGAAAACAGAGTGAGAGTGTTTTGTCTGTTTATACTGTAAATGCTCATATTGCATGTGATGCCTTAGGAATTCAATTTGATTATTGACTCCTCATAGTAAAATTTATTTTCCTTAACATTTGAAAAAAGTCTTTCCATAAAATGGAGATAGAGATTTTTACTCCTCAATTCAGCAAGTATTAAATTATGTGGTGATTTATGTATCAGCTTTCTACCACAATAATCAAAGACACTTAGTATTCAAACTGATTTTTTACACATTTTCATAGATATATAACTGGATGAAGAATGACCATTTGGGAAGTACTATAATGAAAAATGTTCTGAAAATAGAAATGGAAAACTGGATGTTTTTAGATTTTTTTTTTTTTTTTTTTAAAGATGAGTTTAAATACATGGGGAAGTTTAAACCAAGATAAAGCTTATACAATACGTCCAAAGACATGCCAAAGTTCAATCCTGGAGATTTTTGCCGCTTCATTTTGAAATTTTGGCTTATTGTGACCATGAACTATACAAAAAATGTATGGCTTAGGATGGATTTAATTGAGTTTTCATGTTAATTTGAATTGAAAACAAACCCCCATGGTCCAAAGGAAACAGAAATGAAAGAAGAAGGACTTACGTATTATTTTTAATACAGGAAGAGTGCCTAGAAGGAATGATTAGTTTTGCTATTCTACAAGTTAAACTGTGTGTCAGTGGAACATTCAGGCTTGTTGTTTAGGAAATGTGAAGAAGCAAAGAAAGGGATCTTGAGGTAAACTTTCCAAAAAGCAGAAGAACTTAATGGGATTTTACATCTGTGGTCAGTGAATAAGAGATAAACAAGCCATCATTGAAAATGAAAATTATTTTTCCTGCTAATGTAAGAATCTATACACATTCTTCCATGACATATTTTTTTGAATCTTAAAATATTACCATACATTCCTTGTCATCTGGCCTAAATATAAAGTTGTGTAATGCAAGTCGTTAGACCATCAGTAGGTCTGAAAGCATTATACATGTGGCACTTTTCTTCGAAAGCCACTTTCAAAGGGACATCTCAATTCACGGGGCTTTCAAACCTCTCTTTGGTAAGCTCTTTCCCAAGTTTCTTAAACTACCTGTTCTCAAGAAGAAATCATGGACTACACTCCATGGATGTAGGAGAGACAATAAAAATGAAGAAAGGAAATATCTTTGTAACTTTTGCTGGTTCCATGAATATACTAGCACAAGGAGAAAAATCACACTTAAACAAAGTTGACATTAAGCATTTCATCATTTCACTAAGTTTTTCATTATTCATTACACAAAGCATGTCAGTGGAGTTGCTGAGGATCTTTTCTTCAGCATGAGAGAAAAAGCATGTCTCAGAGTTGGATCAGTGAATGTAGAATCTGCACATTACAGATTTAAGAGAAATAAACGTATCAGTCTCTGAAGAAGGATTTCATACAAAGACAATCTAATATATGTAAGTATAGGAGAAAATGGTACATGCAATTATAATTTGATCTCCTGATTTTTTGTTTCCCCCCAAGCATCAGTTTTAGCTTTAGGAATGTTGGCCCCAATATTAGCTCTATATATAGATACATGTAGCATATGCATATATATATATATGTATGTATGTATGTATGTATGTGTATATGTATGTATGTATGTATGTATGTATGTGTATATATGTATGTATGTATGTATGTGTGTATATATATATATGTATGTATGTATGTGTATATGTATGTATGTATGTATGTATGTATGTATGTGTATATATGTATGTATGTATGTATGTATGTGTGTATATATATATGTATGTATGTATGTATGTATGTATGTATGTATAAGATCAACACCATGATTCCATTAGTCTCCTTGAAAATGGAAAACAATATGTAGTGTACATAAGCCTGGCATATTTGGGCCCTTAATATTTTCCATGCACCTTTGAGTCATTATATGCAGTTGACTAAGATTTTTTTACAAAGTGATGATTATGACTATGAAATATTGAAAAAAATTCCTTTTTTTAGTACATCAAAGAACAGTGATAGATTTTCTGACATACCTTCACTTGCATGACGGTCCCTAGAAATGTTCTTGGGATGGACATTAAAGCCTTCTATGTCATGTACTGAAGAGGCTCTCCGTATACTACAAATACTTTCCTTTGATCTGGAATGGGTAAGTGGATTGCTTGTTTGTATCATGTCAGGGTAAAGTCTGTCCCACTGCTGCTTAGGTGATGAGTGGTCAAGAGGTCCAGATGTATTAACCAAAGGTGAACATTTACTGTGTTGAATGAGTGCTTTTGTATCATCCACTTCTGAAGGACTACAGCTTTCTTTTGTAGGTGATTTAAAGTGCTTCATTGCCACTGAGTCATCGCTGTGCTTAGATGAATCAATTATGACTGCATCGGGGTCTTCCTGGGGCAAGGACTCCTTTCTGTATGTTAGAAGTCTCAATCCAGGTAGCCGAAACCCAAAAATCCTGCCTGCATGTAAATGCACAGAAACAGAAGACAATATTACACATTAGTGTCTGATCATTAAAATCAGCTTTTTTCACATACAATGAAAGATAGTATCTATTCCTAATAAATTAAAATGCTTAGTAATATAATGTGTAAATATAAAAATATAATGTAACTCCAAGTTTGTTATAGTTGGGATGTTAAAAGATTACAGAATTCAGTCAGACCTGAGTTTTTGAGCTTAGAATGGGAATAGCAGCATTAATTCTACATCTTATTTTAAAAGCTATGAGGTTCAGATGGTGCTTTCTAAATTAAAAATCTATGTGTCTATAAAAGACTGCCAGAACATGTCTAACTACTTTGCTTGGTAGTTGTTATCCTGAAATAGATATTTGTGGATTCTATTATTAGTGGAACTCCATGTGTTTATAAATATGCTGCTGATATATGCATTTATTGGCTACAGATTAATCAGGAAGATACCAGTGCTAATTTCTTGGGATAGAAAAATAAGCTGTATATCAGTTTTGCTACAATCCTCCTGAATACTTATATCTGATGATTAGATGAAGCAATTTTAACGAGTTTAAAATGAAAAGTAAAGGAGCAAAGCAAAGAGAAAAGAGTAACATGGCTCTCAAGCCTCAGTTGCACCAGTGCAATGCAGTTACTGTTTACATTTGCATGGGATGGGCTGAGTTGGGCTTGCTGTGTTGAATGGCAGGGGATACTATCCTGAGAGCGTGGAAAACTAACACTTTGTGGAGTGGTAAGAAATATCAGTAGCTGAGAGGAATAGTATAATATGATGCATAGAAAGAACCTATAGAGGAAGAATTTCAAAATTTACAGAATACCCTTCTAAAAAAAACAAACCTAAATAACAAATATTGTAAGATTTTGTGTAATACAACTCACAGATGGAGGCACAGATGGAGACTTCAGATGTGCAGAAAACATATTAAACAGTTTAAAAAAAGCCATATAAAGTAAGTTTAACAAAATAAAATAATTTAAATAATTGAAATAATCAGGTGTCGTATAAAAATCTGACTTAGTTAATAATTTCTTTTATCTCATTGCTTTGCTACGTAAGTGTTTTCAATAGAGAATCAATAGTGAAATTATTTTGTGGAGAACATTTCAAAGTACCTTCTTACTCTCTCTTGCTGGGATAAGAAGTTCTGTTTGGGATAAGATTTTTTTTCCAGTCAGTTTAAAATGTCAACATTTGTAGCTACCTAGCATTTATTAATATTTACCACTGAAGTCTATCATTCCGTATTCACATGTTTTGAAGTAGTCTTTCTTTTATGCCTATGGCAGACAGTAATTGGAGAACAATAGATGACCCAGATTATAATTTAATGTTTTAAAATGGATGGATGTCCTATAGATTTATTATTGAATAAGAAATTGTATTTAGAATTCTAAACGAATGAAGGTGAGAGCACCCTGTTCAGGAAAACCTGCTGCTGTACTAGATGACACCAAAGGTCCATCTAGCACACTGTTGAACCTTGATACTTTCCAGTAGTGGATATGTGAAGAAGGAGATTGAGTCACTACGCTGCTTTATTTCTCTCAGTAAATTTACTCAGTTTATAGCTATCTGAATTTCAGAAACTTCCCAAGCTAGAGATTGTTGGTTTGTTCAAACCACAAACTGAATGTTTGGTATACATTTTTTTCCATGAATTTGTCTCAATTACTAAAAATCATTGTAGTTTGATCTGCAAAGCATTCTATTGGAAAGAATTCCATCATTTTAGCATATGTTTGTGAAAATGTACTTCCCTTATTTGCTATACACTTCTTGGCTTGGGGAGGGTTCTAGTTCCTACAAAAATACCTAATAATTACTCCCTTTTTATAGTCTCAGTATAGTCCCTATGGACTTACAGTTTTTCATAGATCTGCTGAATTGCTTTGTATACCCCTTCTGCAAGCTGAAGAATGTTTGTGTATCTGTATTGTGTACCTCTGATCATCCTTCTCACTCTTCTCAGCTACTTTTTATTTCTAATGTTATCCTTTTTTGTCAATGGCCTGAGCTACTCCCAGACTTGGGAATCAATGCAGTGACAAAATGGCTTCATGTTTTGACCTTAGTTCACTTCCTTATGATTATCAATATTTCACTGCACTTTTGAATTATTTTTCTGTGTTAATTTAAGATGTTTTTAAAATGGTTGAGAAATTTTGTTGTTGAATGGTAATAGATGTTTTAGTCTCATACTCTGTTTGCAAAAAAATTCTTTTGCTGTTTTATTCTTTTCCACTCAGCATCCTTGCATAAGTCTTTGAATCTCATGTAACAGTCTGAATAATTTTTTGACATATGCAAACATTCTCACCTCATGGTTGACATATTTTTTATCCAAGTAATTGAAAGTGTATTATAAAATTAAGAACCTGTGAGACTATTGATAACATCCAAGTGTTTAGAAATCTGGTGATTTATTTCCACCCTTTCTTCCTTACTTTAAAATATAAATCCCTGTAATGATCTTACTTTTTTGTCCTTGACAATTCCTCAAAAAGTTTGCTGAATTCAAAATATTTAGCATTGAGTTTATCACTGTAGGCATAAACGCACAACAGTAAAATAGACAGAAATCTCTGTAAAAGAAATCACTGTTACACAAACCAGCATCATGCATCTTTAAAACTGCAGTTAAAGATGTCAGTTTTCAGTCTACACAGTGATATTCAGCAGAGTGCACCTTGGGAGTGTTTATATTTCTTCTAACTTACTAAGTATGCCTGAACACTACAATTGCACACAGTTGAAATTAGTGAAGAACACAAAAAAGGTTTATTATTTTTAAATGCACACAGAATTGAGCTGTAAAACAGCTTATAAATCAATTTCGAAAGTTTATTGCACCCAAAGTGAAACTAATACTATAATTCTGTTTTTTATCAATTACACTGAAATTCCTAAAAATACCATTCATAAGGATTTCTGGCATTAGACACTGCTCAAGGCTTTTTGTCGGCACTCTATTTTAGTCCTATTCATGGTGCTGCAGATGGTCTTTTCTGCCTCACCACATTAATGTGACCATGCTATACTGCATTACTGATTTAGCTGTCTAACTGCAGTTCAGCTGGAAAGAATACTCAGTGAGAATTTTGCTTCTTGCTAAGAATTTTGGGCATGAAACAGACAACTTAGATAAACAGCTTTTTGCTTTTCTTCTATACACAGTAATAAATAGTTTCAAGCCCTATTTTGTGCTTTTTAATTTGAATATTCTGAAGAGAAGGAGTATTGCTATTCTTCAATGAACAGGTAATGAGCTACATGGTATGTTAGACATTCATCTGTCTCCTGCAGCTAAAGTTTTTAGGGGGCCCATTCAGAATTTGTGTCATTTACTGAGCTGCTCTCAGCTAGGAAGTGTACTAACACAGTTTTTCATGAAGCAAAATTCATTCAGGCCTCTGGCCTGCGGTCCCAGTATAGACTAAAAGTGCCAGTGGAAGCTTTCGTGCATTCTGTGTATGGCTAGAAATCTTTTGTTTGGTAATGGACAGCCTCTGCTTTGTGTAAGTATGATGTCAGAGCAGATGGAGCTTGGCTTACAGCACTCAAAACATGTTTCAGATGCAACCGGCTATTTACTATGAATACAGAGATAATGTTACGTTAAAATCCTTATGTTTTATTAAAGACTAGATTGCCAAATTCTTCTTAATGATGAGTCAGAGATTTGTATGATTGCGTCTTCCTAAGAGCAGTTGAGGAAAGCTGTTGAGTCTGAGTCACAATTCCAGACTTACATTCCACCTCCTCCTTTCAAACCTTGCTCTACTGTATAAGTAATTTGCAAATGAGTTAGTCTGTTGGTTGCACTTATTCTCTGTGCCATCTCAGCTGTTAAAGATTCTAAATAGTAGAACTCAGTCCAAAAATATCACTGTAGATGATACAGGACTCTTCTAAACTGTTTGCAGATAGAGTTGTCTCCAAAGTCTCAAACTCAAATCGACTTTTCTTGTGTTCCGGAAGCCTTTTTTAATTCTGTGTCATATTTTGGGAGATCAAAGAAGAAGATTTAGAATTCATGGAAAGAAAATGCTTAGATTAATAATATTGGGGGAAAAATGCAGGGAAAAATCCTATCTAGGTAAGAAAAATCAATAGCCCTGTTTTTCCATATGTATTGCAATAAGAAGTGCTAACATTGACAGAAAATTGTTATTCTTAAACACTGAATACAACCATATGGATTTTTTTGTCAGGAAAAAAAAAAAAAAAGAAAATTAGTTCCTAAAAGACCTTATCAACAGCTCCAAATGGTTGCAAATTTCCTGCCCCATCAATACAAAATGGGATATTCCAGCAAAAATATCTGAACAAGGATTTCTTTTGTAACCCAATACACTTACTGGCTAGTGATTCTTGTGTCTGTTCTGTGCAAACATTTCATAAAAAGAAAGGAAAATTACACTTGGCCTGAATGTTGCCTTGATACAGTGAAGGTATTCCCCAAATTTCTAGTAATGAAAATGTATATTTACATACAAGACACAGTGGCTAAGTCAGAGCAATGCCTGCAACTGAGAGAGTTTTACCTTCTCTACAATTTCTTTAGTGGTCTCTGGGTAGTGGTAGATGCTGTGTTATCTCCCAAAGTCTGTTTAGCTGATGTCAATGGTATTCCTGCTATCCTATCCTAAGCACTGCAGAAGGGTAACCCTAAGAGATGGCAGCTGAAAAGTTGTGATGGTTCCTCAAAGAATTGCTCAGCCAGTTTTTTAGCACCACTAGTAGTATAGTTATTTTCGTGCTGATGCAAAGCAGTTATTCAAACTCCAGAATGTGAAAAGAAAAGGAAAAATACTAGCTGGTCTCAGGCTCCCTAGCTGGCAGGTTGACTTAGTCTATTTGTCTCTACCTTCTCTAGATTTAGACTTTCCAAAATCAAATCAAAGGAGCTAAAATGCACAAAGAGTTTGCAAAAGGTTGTCTAAGTGAGGTGTAGAAACTGTCAGAACTGTTTCCCAGTGTGATGCATCACCCCTCCTAGGCTGAGAGCTGAACCAAACTGAGCTGCTCATGTTTCTGTACAACCTGTTGACTGTGATATGGTGTTGAAGAAAATCAGGTCTCAGATAGTTTTACAGTGGTGAATGACTGGTCTGGCTATAATATGAAACATATGTTACTTTTTCAATGCATAAGGTCAAAGAATAGAACATACATATCCACAATGACCAACCTATTGTAAAGGTAAGATAAGTCGATTATGACAGACTGTCCACCAGAGCATGGGCTAATTCCACAATACCTTCCTTCTAAAACTTCCCCAAAGAATAAGCAAAATTACTTTCACAAAAGTAGCACAAATCAGACCTTTGCTGAAATATTTTCTCATAACTGAATATCTACTGCCACAGAATTCCAGTATTTAGGTTATCAGAAATACAGACACAGATAGTTATTGATTTCTGCCCAAAGGCTTGGAAACAACATCTAGGAACTCATGCAACAGACTAAAGCAAACAATTGCTTTTGAGAAATGGAATCCCTAAACACTGACAGTCTAAAATAGCAGCAAATACTTGAATGTACTCTATGCAAACACTGAGGCATGTGATGCTGCCTTATTTTCTGTCTGGGCACAGCAGGCCTTGGGACAAAGAATTACAGAAAGACACAATAATGGTTTTTTTCAGTTCTTTCCCCCAAAATGTATTGAAGCATACTTAAGTGGATAATTTTCTTGCTCTGCTCATTAAATAACCTTATTTTCAGAAGGAAAAAGCAAGGCATATGCAATTATCAGCAATAGAAGTTAAACTCATAAGTCTCAGACACTGAATGCACTTCTTTTTTTATCTTCTAATATGATTTCCTTTAATTTTGGCACTTCTTTTAGTTTTCTCTAAAATTTAAGCTTGCATGTGTCTTCTACCACTATAAGAAACCAGAAATCTTCTTTATGTTCTATTGTAAGTGAGAAAGATCTAACTTTGATATCTGCACACAGAACTCTGTCGGAATATGAATGATAGGGAATGAAGTTTCTCACTGCTTCTGGGGCTCTGTTGTGTGTGGTTGACCAGAGAATTTAGATAGAACAATGTGAACAGGGTCTCCCTCAAAAGACATAAAGTTTATATCCTTGAATGTTAATATGAATTGTTACATTTACCTGTTTTTCTTCCAGTTGTTGATAGAAATATCATTTTACTATATCTTATTCATTACAATTGCAGGAGATGAAGTGCTTTTGTAAAAAAGCCATATTAAAAAATAATTTCTTTTGTCCTCTCAGAAAGAGATTTTACTTCTTGCATTTTTATTTCTTAAATACGATTAGAAGTGTGAAAGAAAAAAAGTAAATAACTGCAATGAAATAAAATAGCAAGCATCACAGAAGATATTATATCTAAATTGTTACTTAACACTATATTTAGCTGTCTTGGTATGACTCTGGTGGGTTTTTTGGCAACTGGAATAAAGAATTTATTCTATCTATTAAATCAAGGTCTCAAGAAGTTCTCAGCCCTTCATTACCTTGGCTGCCAAGCTACTTAGGATAAAAAAATCTTGCTCTTCTCTGAGACAGGAAGCCCAAAGATGTTTTCTCTGTTTTAACACTGAATTCATACACCACTATCAATTTCTGCAATTTTTTTTGGTCTCATATATTGATTGAAGTTTCTTTATACTCTGCATACTGCAACTTTCACTAATAAGATGAGAAGTATCGTTAAATTTGGATTTTGTATGTCATATAATTATACTAGATTTAATAGTTTATCTGTTATATCTATAGTTCTGCAGAAATAAATATTCAGACAGTGAGAGAAAGAGTCATATTATGACTTGCACTCTTCTAGAAGTATATAAAATGTAATGAGATCTTGAAATAATAGCCGGAACAAAGCAATAAAAGGACTTCTGTAGATAGAATTTTAGAAGATAGATTTACCTGACGAAGAACCACTTGAAAGGTTGTTACCATCTGAAATACAATTAAACTAAATTTACAGAAAGCTTTTGCTTGAAACAGATTCAAAAAATAAACAGGCTGTTAAGAAAAGAAGGCAGAATATCAAATTTCCACACATTTTAGAAGCAAATTCAGGTAGCTTAAATTCAAATGTAATATGTGTAATATGCAGAAGAATTGTTCTGAAAGTTCTGACCTTTTATTTAGAAGATTTAAGAACTATTCAATTAAGAAATATTTAATAATTACTAAGGGTTTTTTTTTGCATAGACCAATATATGTTTTCAATTACCAAGTTTTAATGTTGGCTAAGGCTCCAGACAGAAAAATGAAGTAGGTGTACACAGACTAACATGCTATTTCTCATGAAATGGAACTTGTAATTGCTGATAAATTTTTTGCTAGACAATAACAATTTTATTTGGATGAAACTTACTAAAAAGTTGAAGAATTGATACTTTCTGTCGGAAGAATAGGCTTTATTCACTGACACTCATTTAGAATATGAGCTTAGTTTCATATTCCTGATAGGCCTCACTTATTTCATGTCTTCATAGCAAGAGCTCTTCAGACTACGTGTCCTTGCCAGTTGTTCTCAGGTCTTTGTAATGTCCAATTTGCCTGGGTGCTAAAACAATCAAGTAATAATAGAATTCTATGCTTGAGAAGTAAGACATTGTGGAGGTAAACTCCCTCATTTTTATCTATAGATCTATTCTTTTTTTTGCTTATCTTAAAGCAAGCATTTTCATGTTGAAGGTAACTATAACTAAAAAAACTCCATATTTCTTCTAAACAACATCCATCTAAAAGCTTCTCAAATCCATTGGAAATTTTTTATGCTCTCTAGTAGAGTCATTCATGTCTAAGCTTGAGATACCCTTATAGTTTTGATTTTTTCCTCTTCAAGGTCAAAATCTATAATTCAATTTAGCAAGCACACAGATGTGTTAAGTTCTCTGTGCTAATTCTTATTATGAATAATAGAGATATGTCTCTTTCTTCCATCAGAGAATGAAGCAAAACTCACTACCTTTATACTTTTCTGAGGGTATGTATTACAGTGTGGTATGACTTCAGAAAATCATTATCCTAGCCTTCAAGATACTGCACAGAACCCGCCTGTTTTAAATGTCCTGAAGGAAACAGATAGATCAGAGACCTGTTAAAAATTAATAAAAATAGATCACTGGAAGACTTGTGTGGTATATGTAAGTTGCCTTCACTGAAAGCTACTGAAAGATGTATCACTCCCTCTTTTACATTTTGGATCTCTTTAAGCAGAGGTTTCTTTTTTTTACTAAATGTTTGTACAAGATATAGTAAAATAGCTCTGTGATCATAGCTGGGTGAGGCTGTAATTTAAACAGCTAATTACAGTTCATGGAATTCAGGAAGGCTTCCTTTCTAAGCTGAGCCCCAGCAGCGGCCATCAGGAAGAAACAGAAGTAGAGCTACTGCACTCCTATTTCTCTGTCTGTAGAAGGATACTAAGAAAAATTATTTATCTCAGTGGCTGTTCTGTTAATTTAGGCAGTTAGATGGTTGTGGAGCACTGAAGGTGCTAATAGCAGAGGTTCTTCTGTCTTTTAGTGGTGATTGGTGTTTGGCCATATTCCTTTGCTAGGAGTTCAACACTGTTTCAGTTTGCCTAATATTTACTGTAATTTACCTTGGAGACAAATACACATAATTGACGCTGAGGTTTTCAGAACTATTCTGCTGGTTGGCTGTATAGAAATAATTGTCCTCCTGAACACAATTTTTCTTGACTAGCCCTCACTGAAGATGAATTTGCTTCCAGTGGTACAGCTAAAAATAAGATCCTGGACACATTTCTCACTACATTTTGGGCAAAGTCAGGGGGTTACTCTTACTTATACGTGCCATATTCTATGAGGCAAAATTGCATGTATCACTGCTATACTTACTTATATAGCAAAGTGCTTTGCACAGAGGAAAGCAAATACTGTGTTCTTGAGCTAGCGCTTTACTGGAAGGAAAGGCCTAATTTAAATTGCAGTTGTGCTTGTTTACAACATCATTGTATAGACTGTTCTCTGCTTCTCAGATATAACTCCATTGCTAGGGCCAGCAAAGAGGAAAACTTGCTGAAGAGTAAGCACTTTGAAGTTGCTTCAAAGGTTTTCTCATTATAGTTTTGACTGTTTTAAGAATATTATTAGCCTCTTCATTTTATTTGAACCTTATCCAAAGAAGGTTATTATTTTATTATTCATTTATTGGATGCATAACAGATCCTCTCATTTCCTTCACAGAAAGAAACCCAAGAAATTATTCCAGGGTCTTTATTAGGCTTATAGATTTTAAAATGATAAAATGATAAGACAATACTGAAATATCCCTCTTTGGCAGAATGCAATTACATGTTTAATTAAATTAATTTCTGGGCTTTCTCCCATGAGGTAATAAACACAGTGTTTGAGAACTAATATTTAGCTTAGCTAGATAGTCAAAATGTTTTGAAATTAAAGGAATGATACTTGTGATAGTTACCTCATCCGAGTAGCTATTTTAGTCTACTGATTAATAGATGTTGTGACCTAGACAGGGCTACATTAAATGTTAGAAAAAGCATCATAGGTCAGTAAAAAGGTAGAATGCTCTAGATGGGACAGGAAATAAAGACAACTCAGAACTAATTTCTGAAAGGTTTTTCTCATTGCAATCCCACAAATGGTCTCTTTTGAGTAGAAAAGTTCTTCATATTGAAGTCAGTATCCTCAAATCTATGGGTTTCTGTCAGTTTGAATTGGCTGTTGATTCTCTGAGTTTAATCTATGTCATGGTTGATTTTGGTATCTTGTAGTCCCTAGTTTTACAGACAAGAAGTATTTTACAGCTTTGAGGAATAGAATCAGGTGCCATGACCAAATAATAATTTATGCCACTACTTCTGTAATTTGCTGTAAAAACTCAACATAAAATAATGGTACAGGTGAACACTCCATAGTGGAATTTGTGAGAGATCTGGGAAAAGAATTGGACACTAAGGGTCCCTTTCCTCAGTCATTGATATAAAAGACATATTTACACACAGAAGTTATAGCTTAACACTTCATAATAAGGATTTTAATGAACACTGAATGAGAATTCATATGTTATTTTCGTTAGCAACTGTTACTCGTAGAGAAATTTAAATGATAATTTGCTAGTGTTCAAAGAGGTTTTCTGCTAAGGTGGTATAAAATCACATCTCTTAAGTTAGTTCATTTTAGAAAATCTATGCAAAGCTCTGTTTTTTTTACAGTGAGTCTAACAGGAAGGACTTTCTCTTTTACCATTAATATCTTGCTAAATATACACTATGCATTATTTTAGTTGAAGTTCAAAATTTTATACAGCTTTGCAAATGGTTAGATTAATGAAAATATAGGAACTACTTCTATTTTTGGGAATAATTTTTTTATCATTATAGTGACAATCAGGAAAACATTAGTTTCTTAGAAGGTGTAGAGAGAACAGTCCAGGAGAACTGTTAGAGATGAGTAAAGTCAATTTTTAGGGCTTATTTAGCTAAAAATTATCAATCTTTGCACTTCAATACATTACACAAATATTGTTTCATTTACAAAGCAGGTATTTATGTTTTCAACTGTTTCACGTGTAAAACGAGGTGGGGTAAAGTTATTAAGTGTTTTTATCCTTGGGTATAGATGTTAAATTTTGGAATTCTAAAATGTTTACATGATCTAAGAAAAGGCAACACAAAAGCCAAGCAAACTTACTAGAAAAGAATTAAGTAAGAATGAGTAGAATTCTCCTATATGTAAATGAGACAAAGCTTAGAAAGATTGAATGATGAATGGGCATCTATAGCAGAAACTAGTTTCTCTGAGTCTTGCTTTAAGTGCACATTGTACAAATATATTCTTCACGGAGAAGAGGATTTTACCCAGTGGTGGGATAAGTACGTACAGAAGAAATTTCTACATGTCTCTAAATACAAAGATGGAACAGAGATTGTATTAAATAAGTTTGATTAGAAGTTTAAATAAGAACATATGGAAAAAGTTTTAGGCTATACCCTTGTGCTGGTTTGAAATTGATTGACATTTTGGTGGGCAGGAAAATAGCCATCCCTGGAAGTGAGGTGTGCCTGTGGATTTCCCATGAGCCCAGTGCAACACCAATTGTGGGCCAAATTTAAAGACAGACAGGGAAATGAGCCAATCAAAAGTGAAATTCGTCTCAGTAAGATATACATTTGCACAGGATTGCCTGGGAATTGCTCTCTTTTGTTTCCGGCCTTGAACAGGTACAGACGGGCTGTGCCCTCAGCCCGGCTTTCCCCCCCCCAAGGCCATGGAGGCCTGTGGGAGGGGGAGGCTGGGGCCAGGCCGTGCTGGGAGCCCCTCCTGAGGGAGCTGTCCCAGCAGGTGGTGGGGAGGATGGAAAGCAAGAGTCATGCCCCGTGCCCTGGCCCAGTTTCCCCCCAGTGTCCTGTGGTGGGAGATTGGGTCGTGCCGGGCCACCCCAGGAGAGAGCACCCCCCGCCCCAGAGGGAACCATGCTGGCAGGGAGCGGAGGGAATGGAGGACGGGCTGGCCCCAGGCTGGCAGAGAAGAATTTCTTCCCCTCTTCCCAGC
>VXBU01012579.1:21101-78472 GCA_013400315.1 Bombycilla garrulus | reverse complement strand
TCCTCGGCCCCAGGGATGACCAGAGATGGGGAATGCTGGAGCATTGATTGTTGATGTCCCCAGCCCCAGGGACAGCCAGAAATGGGGAGTGTTGGAGCACTGATTATTGATGTCCTCAGCCCCAGGGACAGCCAGAGATGGGGAGTGCTGAAGCACTGATGTAATGATGTAATGATATCCCCAAGGATGAGAGATAACTGTTCCTTGGGATGAAGATGGAGCTGATGAGGAGGGTTTTTCGTTTGGACTAGGAAAAAGACATTCTTAAACTGCACCCTAAAAGCTGATACAGCCCATGGGCAGTTGTGAGAGGACTGTCCCATGGGGGGGCGATGTTGCACAATGGCAAATCTGCAGGCGAACCGTTTGTGAATTGTGTGGCCACAAGAGGACTGGTATTCTTGTGGGGGATCTATGGCAAAGCAGGAGGGACTCTGCTCTTCCTGTTGGGTTGGGGAAATGATTGTTCAAGGGGTGCATTGACTGAAAATACTAGGTTTTGTCTTTTCATGTGGTTCGGTGGGAGAGTGAACAGTAGGTGGGGGGAGGATGGATGTTTTGAAGGTTTCCTTCTGGTTTCTGTTTTTTTTTTTTTCTTTCTTTTTAGTGTTAGTTCATAAAATTTCTTCTCTATGCTTTAAGTTTGGGTGATTGTGCTTCTTTTTTTGGTCCTACCTCACAGCAGAAATTGAGAAAAATATATTTTCATGGGTGCACTGGCCCTTGGCCGGTGTCAAACCATGACAATTCTGTTCTCCTCAAAAAAGGAAAAGAGTTAGATATGAACAAATGTTTCCTTAGTTTTGCTAGGGAACCAGCATACATTGGAAAATAGAATTGAGGCAAACTACAAAACCAGAAAAGAGTGAAAAATCAGTTGGCTGTGATTTATTTACAGGTTAATACATGCTAGGATCTTCCAAAATTTCAGTGTTTGGTTATACAAAAACTGTTCCAGCTGCCAATGAGAACTGGTGATAAATTCTTGCCAGAAAAAATTAGGGAAAGAAAAAGATCAACTGAAAGGACTTTAATGCTGCTATTGTGAAGCAATATCTCCACTTTCCACATTACTGCCTATTCAGACATTTGCTGCATATAAGATAGGAAGTCTTAAGCACCAGACTAGGAATAATTTTATTTATACTCAAATGTGCTCATCAAACTTCTGAAACATATCTTTTCTTTTTAATAATCTATTATTATCATCATCTTCCAAGCCCAGTGCTGAATCAGAACCTAACTGTATTAGCCATCATCCTCGCACATAACAGAAGACATGACCCTTGTACTAGAGAGTTTAAAAACATTGTTGAAAATATCTGTCAGTATTCAGCTGATGATACATTTTTAAATTTTTGCCTATCCAGAGCTAAATGCAGTCACTGAGCTAGACCTTATATTCCACAGGTCTTAATTTGTTCAGAGGGCCCTCAGCCCTTTAACAAATTGAAATCCCTCTTTTGTTCACAGCATGAAATATTTTTTTATTACATCCTGTTAGATTTTACAGAATCACAGGATATTCTGAAATGGAAGGATCATTGAGTCCAGCTCTTAAGTGAATGACCCATAAGGGATCAACAACCACCCACAACCTCCATGTTATTAGCATCTGCTGTAACCAACTGAGCTCACCTCTGTGGCAATTTCTGTCATGAGGAGCCCCATGGGAAGTGATAGTATTCAAAACTGTTGGCTGCAGCTTGCAGAATAGATGATTTTAGAAAAAATAAAAGGCTTTTCAAAGATACACTTGATAAATTTGTTCAACTCTTGATAAATCCATTAGAGGAAGGATGAGAGTATGAAAAGTGATCTTGTTTTCTAGGGACAGGAAAATAGCTGCAATCTATTTGCTTCCTAATAACTTTTACTTCTCTTCAGCAGCGTGACTTTTTTTTTGCTCTCATGTTGCAAAGGCATTCTAATATGAGAAAACTCAGTCTAAGGAGCCCTGGAAAGAAATCTCTCATGATCTGTGTACTTCTGGGTAGTATATGCTAATGTAATCTGAAATATTTTGTCTTTTGTCATTAGCTGTTGCTTTTCCTGGTTGTTTGTCAAAAATGTATTGCACTTTTTATGGGTCTGGTTCCCTCTCTATTTTTATTCTCGAAATTGGTTGCTGCATTAGAAGGCATTTAGTTTTTTCTTTTTTTCCTGAACCAGTACCATTACTGTCCATTTTGTGTGTCATGCAGTGAAAAGAGATCACCTGGTTTACTTGTTCTAAATAGAGTATGATATTCTCCATATCTCCTGGAGAATCTGCTGCGTACCTTTCTTATGTTGGGAACATGACTTTAAAAAAAGATGGCTTTACTGGTAAATAATCCACCTTTTTTGACTTCTTTTCTAGCTTATTGGTCTCTCTCTGCCATTTTTATATTTCAAGGCTTTTGTATGTTTAACTTAAAACCACCATTGAACTATACACAGTATCTTGCAGTTATTTCTGGATCTTTTTGCATAGCTTGGCCTCTTTCTTGCCAAGAGGAATTTTTGGCTATGTAGCTTATTTGTATTGCCCAATCGGTCCACATAACATTCTGCTCTGAAACCATAAGCAACTCCGTAGAAGATGGAGCAGCCATGTGCCTGCTCTACTTTCTGCCAGTTTCTGGCATCTGGCTGTACCCACTAGCAGGAAAATGGTTCAAGTCACCTTTCTTTGCCTCCTTTTGCACCTTGATCTCTCTCTCAGAGAGATCAGTTATGTACTGAGCTTGGAGGCCACCTATTAATTTTTCAAGTATTGTCAGCAAGGAAATCCCCTGTGTATGTCAGGTGTAAACATCATAAAAAAGGAGAATGATGTTTTGACAAAGTGGGGATATTTTTTGCAGATTTCCTCTTTAGTGGCTTTTCACTTTAAAATGTGGCAAGTGATAGCACTTGAAAGTGTACAGTGATATGTCACAGATATCAGAACAAAATGTTCTTTTTCAAGACATGAAGCTCTGTTTTCTCTCCCCAATTGTTATTTTACCTTCTATTTTGTCCATAAAACCACAGTAAGCATGGACAAGCTGAACAATTTTACCTATGTTATAAAATTGCTTCTTAAATGAAGGAAGTAAGAGGTTTCAAACTCACAAAAGGATGGTATACTAAAATTAAACCAGATTATGGGTAAGGTTTCCCTGATGTATTTATAAATTTTTTGGATGCAATTTTTTATTTTTCCTGGTACCCCTTAAGGGCATTTTAACTGTATCATTAGCGGAAAAAAAAGTGTTTTCTTGATATCTCAAAAAAATCCCAACAAAAACCTGCTGTATTGGTTATTAAAAAAACCCCAAACCCAATGCAAAACAAAATAAGAAAAGGAAGCATAAAACCACAAGATTTTAAATATGTACTGTAAAGACTATTTCCTAGGGTTTTTTAAAAAAAAGATGGTATTTGGTAATAATAATTATTTGCAGACTGCAGTCTCCAGTAATGGAAATTTTATTTGCCTCATTTTTATACACCCTCTCATTGTTGAGTTCTATGGACACTTCGGGTACTGCATAGTGTTTGCATCAAGAAAGTTCTCTCCTTGCTTCTCACAGTGAGAATTGTACCAGTCTTTATTTCCTAACCAGAGAAAACTGAAATGTCGATTTAACAATTGGAATACTTGTGTTCCTTTATTGTACTAATGTTAAAGTTTATCTCACTGTGAAAAGGTATTTTCCAAGTGTTAATGCTCACTGTTAGAGCATGCTTTACTAAGAGTACAAATGGGATGTCTTCTGGGAAATCTTGTAAGAGTAGATTACGTGAGTGGCGATGCAAAGCAGAAGGATTGTGTGCTATTGCTGCACACAGTGAAGGTCAGCAAAAGAGCACATGTTCTGCAGATAGAGGGACAGAAAGCTACACAGTATAGTTGTATAAGAAGTGGACATTTGTGTTGAGTTTTCTAATTTTGACAGTACTTATGTTCCAGATTGGAATGAAAGCAAAAGCATTTTCTGTACATCCACACCTTAGTCCCTCCCCCCATCCTTCAAGTCAATCTGAATACTTCAACTTGATAAAATCAGGATACTTAATTATGTTTTAATTTATTTTTTTAAATTTTCTACTCTAATCACATTGCATCAATTATTAATCAAATGCCACCAATTATTTTTTATAAAATGAAAATTTTGAGTAGGCTAAGATGAAATATTTGGGCTATATCACAATGCTGTTTTTAAGTTTTCCATTTGTAATTGATTTTTGTCAAGGGTAATGCATTTCTGTGAAAGATTTTAGTTTTTATGAATTTATATGTCCTAGTACTATTCACAAGATCTACTCTCTTAGTACTACCAAAGATTTGATAGATTATTTTACCAACATAATTCAGTAGGTTTGCTACATTTAGCTTCTTATGATTTGGGATTATTGAGTCAATCAAGGGGATTGCATCCTTTGCTAACCTTATTGCCCAAGTGGATTATTTTGCTGGATAAAAGTGGAGGTAAGCAAAGAAATTTCATTGAGTAACTTACGATTTACAAGTTTAGATGGTAAAATTGGCTTGCACTTCTCAGGAGATGCCACATTCTCTTCATCTGTTACATACTCAAAATTAATAATAAACATCATTGCTACTCCCTCTTGATTTTTCACTGGAATTATGTGGGTGTTGCAAATGAAGGTAGATCCTGCAGATAGATTAAAAACAGAGAAAGAAATATATAAATGGAAGGAAACTTTTTTTTCCACTTCAGTAAGTCTAGTTATGCCAGCAGAGAGCAAAGAATATTTCTTTGAATTTGATAATTGAGGATCAAACTTATTATTCTTTAATTTAAACAGTGATTTTTTCATAGAAAAAAATACCATTGTTCATAATTTCTTGGAGTCATACCTTTACAAAAAGGTGTCTCCTTTAAAATATCAATTTTCATTTTTGTTTTTTTTTTTTGTTTTTTTTTTTTTTCCTTTGTTCACTGAAGTGCCTCTATAGATGGACTTGCAATATGGAGACATTTAACACCAAAAGTAGAAATATGGACACTGTTCCATTCTGACAAAAGCAAAACCTGACTCTTCTAAATGTCAAGCATTCTTCAAGCATTTGGTTCTATTACACAGTATGAGTCATGCATTAAGTATTTATGGATGTAAATATATCACTATTCTTATTTTAGCTCTCAGTCTTTTGGGGACTCTGGGAAATGCTTAGGTTTGTGTTAAAATTATATTTATTATTTGTTTTATACTCCACATAAAAAATATTCTAAACTTTGCTAATAATTTTCATAAATTTTCAGAAGGTTTGACTGAAATGTTTTATACAATTTGAAGTAGGGATTTAAAAATACTCTGGCTTTCACATGTATGGAGCATACTATAATAAAAGTAATAAAGAGTGTAAACTTTCAATACCTCTGGTTCTCAGGATGTTCTTGTTTAAAATCCTAATTACAGATTTGAGGAGTTCCTAGTGTTAATTCTTCCAGTATAGCTTTAGAAGTTTCAGTTGACAAGGTCATTAGTTTTGATTTAATTCTTTCTATTAATTTAACAGAATGCAGTAGTTCCACAAATAATGTGATTGCTGTAAGCAATACAATAATGTGCTAAAAAATTCATGCAGACACAGCTGTGAGATGGGGTTTTTCCATGATAACTAGGGGCTGGTTTAATGTACATCATCTGCAGTTTAGGCACTCAAATGCAGTAATCACTGAAGCCTGACAGCCTGTATAATTTGACAAAAACAGATCTTGATCTAGATTGCACAAGAATATTTTTTTGTTTGTTTCCATTGAGGAGAGAAATAGTGAAATTTATATCATTACAACCAAGACCAGATTCTGACTTCTAATATTTAATGTAGCACTTGCTATAATGTAATATATATGACAATTCAAGTTATGTATAAGATTGACATGCTGGCCTTTCAAGTTTTACAGCTGTAACTTGCATCCACTTAATAAAACAGTTACACTGTGGCACTTGCCACAGTTTCCATGGTTACAAGCTCAATGTCTTTAGTAAACAGAACATAAGCAATTTAAGACTGTTCCATTGGAGCTAAAAATAGAAGTACTGCAGGGCAACCATTGCAACATAGACTGGTTAAACAGAGGAGCTGGAGAGAATTTAGAATAATCTTTATGGTTTTAGCTAAAAAATAAAATACATACAGAGTTCAAATGGTCAAAATTACATTTATTGATTTGCTTGGAAGGAAATGATATGGATTGTTTTGACATGAAGATTTATAGATTGAGCAGCTATCCCCCAATATCTGGAAGTGGGACTTGGCGGAGGCATGCATGGGTTTCAATAACAATGAACTTCAGTGGATCAAATGTTTGTCAGTGTTTGCAAAGGAGGATGATGAGGACACTTCTTTTAAAACTTTCTTGCTTTTGAAGGCAAGAGTGTTTCAGGTTTTGAAATGCTTCCCACAGTGCTGTGTAATGACACTATTTCCCATTTGTTTAGAACATTCCTCCCTCAAGAATTTACAAACCTCATTTGTACTGGAGCTAGGGATTTGCATCTCTGGGGAGATGCAGGAGTTGTTTAACAGTCCACAGCTTAAGAACATGGCAAAAAGAGTAGAGGATTGAAAATTTAAGCTGTATGTAGAAATAGTACAGGAACAAAAATTAGGAAAGGTTCATGTGTGGTTAATTTCGCATGGTTCTTTTGAAGACCAAATACACCATGGACTAGTAAATCCACTCTAGTTCATTAGACTGAAGTTTTTACAAGAAAGCCAGGCTTTTTAAGAGGAAAGAGATATTTATTTTTTCTGCATGCCTGAAAGTGGAATGCTGCAAGTTAACCAAAATGTAATGACAATCACAGTCACTTGACACTGTTAGTGTTTGTCTTTAGTACAGACACTGCTACCTGCTACACACTTATCAGTACCTAGCTCTATTGAAGGGACAATAAGGAAATACAACATTCAAAATAGCAAGGAATACTCTAGTGTGGTTTAAAATGAAGAGATGGGTACAAAGAAATAACATTGGCAAATTCAAAAGATAAGCCTTGAGTTGTTAGTGTTGATGGCAATAAAGAAATAATAATAATAAGATTGTTTACAAACAACCTTATTCAGTATTTGCACTCTGGCATCCCGCTAATCTTCATTGCACTCAGCATGTTTTTCCTGTTTTGTCTCTATGCTGAATATTTCGAAAGTAAGACATGCTTCTGATGAGCAATAAAAATGGTAATGTAGTTTTTGAAATTTGTATTTCTTATCTAACAGCACTGGGCAAGTGGTTGATTTAAAGAGAACAATTAAGAAGATTATATCTTTATTAATTAATAAATTCAATATACAGAAATATATCTGAATTTTCTCATGATTACTACTGAGGAGTAATCATGAAATATACCTGTTTTGCTCTCTTCTTATTATCATTGGAGATGATAGAGGACAAGTTGGATATTTTCTTGTCAGTTTGAATTCTATGTTTATAGGGACTTTCTTCTTTTATTTAAGACATCATATGGCCCACTATTTCATCTAGTTAAATTAGTGGAAAAATATCCATATGGGAAGAACAAATTTCACTCCCCTATTTGCTGTGTGGATATGATGCATGGTTCCATGGTTATGTATTCAATAGTATGATTTCACAAGACCACACAGCCTTGTGTGAAACAAGTAACTACCAAAATACACACACAAGTGACAGTAAATATTTAAGCAATAACAATTTAGGGTATAATAGGGTTTTACAAGGACATATTGCATCGTTAGAGCAATTCTGATAAAGGAAAAGCTATTTAATTATCAGTCTGCATAGTGTTTAAAACTGACTTGCTTCAAGAGAACAGTAGAAGGCAGGCACATCAAGCTAATTAATCTGCTTTGTAAACTGCATTTACCTTTCCTGTGACTTTGTATGGAAGATTTTACAGCAGACTTTTACCAGACTGCATCTTCTAGATTCAATTGCATTAATTTATTAGAATTTTGGTAGTTCCATTTGTAAACAATTTGGAGAGGACAATGCAACTAATACAACAGCGAAGACACTCCAAATTCTCATATGAAAAACTCTGACAAGTCTACTTTGAAAAATGACAAATCCCAAATAACTAATTTGATTCAGCCTTCCTGGGAACAAAATTTTCACAGGTCATTTAAATGCCAAGCTTAAAGGATCACTGAAAAATTAGGCATTTAGGTAATTTTCCTAATTCTGCTGAATTGCCATGGTTCACACAACAAGAACCTTTCAAAATTCATCATGGTTCTACAGGATAGCTCCGGAACCCTCTTGCCCTGAATGGGTTTTACAGTTGCTATCTGTGTTTCACCATTTAAAAATTTAGACTCCTGCAACTCAGTACAAATTTGAGGACAGCCTTCAGAAGACAGAAACTGTTTCCAATATATTTTGGAAACAATCTTGGCTCCCTGGGCCAAAGAATTTATGACTTCTCAGATATTTTTTGTTACTAGAGCTGCTGTAGACAACTTACTAAGGCTACAGAAAGAAAAATTTTGAACATGTCCTCTGTATGCATATAGAAATTTCTGGGCAGAGTCACATCATACCCAAGTTTCCTATGATTGTGGTAATTTTTTACTTCTATGATCTACAAGTAGTCCAGTGTAGGTATCTCTACAATCCATAGCCACTTCTGCTCATTTAAAATTAAAGATGATGATGAATAAATCAAAACATAACAAAGAAGCCAACAACAACTTGCCTACTAGAACAAGAGCAAAGACAGTCAGAAAACAGAGGCAAAGATATTCTGCATTTGCCGATCTAGACAGTCCTGTTTGCTGTTTGCAAGACAGCTCTGAATGAAATGCATCTGCTGTACCACAATTTTATGGCAATGCAGGGACAAGAGAAAGACGCTGGATATTCCTTTCAATTTTATAAAATAATCACTATTTTATTTTGGAAATAAATACCCTCTGCTTCCCTCAATAGGATTCTCACTTTGTCAACAAAACAAATGCTTAAAATGCTTTCTCACAGAGGCATAAACTTAAAACTACCAATTATAGTAGAAATTCAATTAAATATATTTAATATTCAATTGTGTACTGATCTTAGTCTTAATTCTATCACCATTTTACTGAAACTGGGCACAGAAAATTCCACATAGTTCCCATTTTGTTAGTAATGAAGTGAAATGTTTTCGTAGATTCTTCTTTTGACTAGTTACAGTGACATTATTAGTGTGTGATCACTGTTACAATAAATAAAAACTTAATATTTCTCTATTAAGCAAGAGTTGACTTCCATAAATACAAAGAATGCTATCCAAAAAAACATAACCAATCTTACTTTGTTATCCTGTGTGCATGTTTATAGCCTTATTTGTCCTTTCATCATAACATGGCTTATGGGGATTGCCCAATGTTAATAAGAACTTCTCTCAGGAAAGAAAAGAGAGCTAATCTGAGGAACAATTAATGTGAAAGATCAGAAAACCTTCTCTATCTCTGCTTGGTCATCATGGAATCTTGATATTTGTGATGAGAAGCCAAAGCATAGCTTTCTATTGACTCCTAAACTTCACAAATTCAATATTCTTTTCAATCCTAATGGCTGAAAACCCCCATCATTTTCTTCTTCTTTCAGCCTGGGGAAGGTCTTGGAAAGGTGTAATATACTTATCCAGACAGAACATAAAGGGAATTTAATGAAATTAAATTTATCTGTTATTCTTGGGAAGGAGATACTGTCCTGCTTTGTGCAGGCATTCAGGACAGCTGAGACAGTGAGCTTTATCCACCATGCCCGGCGTACAAGTAATAACAAGCCTCTTAGGACCATATGAAATGCAGTTAATGAAAGCCTTGTTCTTGGCTCAAACTGCTGTTCATAATCCATTTTATCACTAAATGCTGGCACATAAAGGACATAAACATGCTTTTAATACGGAGTGAGGAAGAGTCACTGGAACTGTGCGGCAATTACTTGGAAGGCAAGGTGGGAAGGGGGGATACAATATCATGTGAAATGAAGCTGTTACTTGCACACAGCTGCTAAGATGTTCACATTCCTGAAATGCCCTAAGAGTAGGGAGAATATTTATATTTTATATAAATATTCTTTGTGTGAGATGTAGTTCTGGCTTTATTCTCTGTTATTCTGTAGCTACTTTCACCCAAACTTTAAAAAAAGCAATGGAAGTAAGCCAAAGTCTTTGGTTTTCCTATGTTGTCAAGGTTCTGGCAACAAAAGTTTAAAAATTTGTTTTAAGAAACAAATACTGTGAATGGTGCAGAATGACACCTGAAATTGACTGGTTGTAATTTATAAATGCGACCAATATAGCAAAGCATTTTTTATTCTTGAAAGGTTACAAAGAAAAAGAAATTGGAAAAAAAACAGTACCCAGGGAATACTTCCTCTGCTTTGTGTGGTTTTTGTGGCTTATCCCTGAAGAAAGTCCTTTCTTTTATGCTTTAAATTCAGAAGCCTATTTACCTCCACTTTGAAATCCACTCTAAGCAAACACTGTGTTAGGTGATGTTTAGTTGGCATTTAGGGACAATTGCACTGGGGATGTGCACTGAATATTCAAGCAAAGCCAGTTTGTCAAATAATGAGGCATGATGTGTATTGTGATGTGGGGACTCAACATGACCAATCAAGGGCTGAAAATCCAATTATCTCTGTTTTCATTCAAGCATAAGCCAGGAACAATTCAGTATGTCATAAGGAATATTGTTTTCAACAATGCAAAGCGATAGTTTCTTTCTAAAATCATGCTAAGAAGTCTATTCGTGTAATGTTATGTTGAAAATAGTCATGTAAAGTTTCGCATGGTTTTATGCTAAAGGGCTCCTTTAGCAGCAAATACCTTCACAAACCTATTTTTCTGTTAATGAAAACTAAGTATTTTTTAACAGATTTTCACAACTTAGTATTCTTGTTTATACAATAAAAATGAGTCGAAGAAGGAACTGAATCTGCCCTGAGAATATTTCCCAGCACTTGTGATGTAGAACCACATCTCTGGAGACAGATACCACATAATTGCTTCTTCAACTCAGAAACAACCCTATGAAAAAAATAGTGGACAAATACTTCTGTCTGTTTGTACCTGCAGCTTTTTGCATCTTTGCCATTGGTGTAATTTATTCAGACCTTCGGATACATCTGATTTGTGAACACCTTATTTATGTGTTGTCAAAACTTTGGCTTATAGGAAAGAATTACCGCTGGATCTTCCTTTCTTTCCTGCCCTGCATTTATGTAGCTGCAAACATAAGGAATAGGGGAAAACTTGATGCTAAGACTAAAGATGATTATACTGGTAACCACAAAAAGCACCTATTCCAGGAATGCCAGTTTGCATTGCAAGAGTTGCCTGTTTCTGCCCTTCAATACGTACTGTTATAATTTTACTTTCTTCTAAAGGTGTTAAGATTGAGACATGAAAAGCGTTTTAATCAATCCAGCATTAAAAATGAACAAAGAAATTAAGGATAACTTGAAGGAACTCTTGATTCCATTTTCACTATTGAATTAGTAGATAACAGCCCCACAGTATTAAACTGTATCTCATAAATTTCCATACAAACTTTGGGCTATGGGTTATACAATTCTCTTTATTTTTTACCTGTGTCTTCTGGGCTGAGTCTGTATGTCATAATTTCAAGTTCCATCTGACTGAAAATGAGCCACCGTGAGTGGTATGGGATGGGGAATTCACATACTTCCCATATCTTCCCATTAAAGATAGATGGTAGATTGAAATGTATTCTATCTGTTTTCAATTGAATAGCTATGTTTAAGGGGAATGGGTAGAGACAAGAAGAATGTATTTGGCTGATATTTATTAGGGACCTTACAGTGATTAAATTAGACTTACTTCCTTTGACATTTTACTCCATCCCCCTTAGCAAATATTCATTCTGTCACTGAAATGGTTGCTGGTACTAAGGTTTGATTTATAGGACCATTTAGGTTTTGTAAGGTATTAACTTATACTGTTTAAAGGTGAGGGAAGAATTTTTAAAGTAACAAACTTAGAAAAAAATTGCTCTCTGGAATCTGTGGATATATTCATTACTGGACCGGCAAATATGAATATCTCATTTGCTCTCCTTTTAATCCCATTTGTCTATAAGTAATAGAAGTAAATTGACAGATCAATGCCATTCAGCTGCTCATTCCAGCATTTCTTAGGCTACTGCATTGCTAAAATGATTTCTATCATCCAAATTATAATATCTACACCTACACTAATAGGCTATAGTGATTAATTGTAATGCTGAAAATGTTTTGTGTGGGAGGAAAATTTCCTGCCTTGTTGTGTAAGCATCTATAAATATGTACAGAAGATACAGAGCAATTAAATATTTGGCAAGGAAAGAAAAGGAAATTAAGTGAAAAATAAACAAGCAGTGATATGTTTATAAAGAAAAGACCAATAAAAAAGCATAGAATGAAAAATGTCAAAAACATGGAGGGAAAAGATTTCTTTAGGTTCCAGACTGCCTGAAAAATAATTCCCTTGAAATAACAGCTGGGCCAGAAATTGCAAGATAGGCTTTTTTATTTCTGTCTTGGCTTACCCTAAAAGTACATTTGAATTTTGTCAGAGGGGATTTGTCTAGAGCACAGACTGAAGTCCGGAGTCCTGGTTCTGACAGTCAGTCTTGAACACTCAAGCTGATCTTTGTTAGAGATAAACTGTTGTATATGTATATCGGGGGGAAAGCTGGATCTGGAATAGTTTTCTGGATGGGTTATCAGTACTGGCAGTTTGGAAAGATGATATGTTCAAACAAGAGTGTTATTTGGAATCATTCAGGCCCTAAACTTAATCTAAAACCCCTTAGATGTTGTCTTTTCCTTCCAGAAGTATACAGCAAATTGTGTTGCTTCTGAAAAGCAGTGTCTGTGACTTGTTAATGGGGATATTTCTGTCTCTGCATATGCAGATGAACATTTTGGGCCCAGTTTCTTGCACCTGTGTAAAGTTTCTGCACACTGTATTACTTGATGCTAAGAAGTCAGACATGGAAGTTCAGGGCGGATTGCACAAAAGGGTACTTCTATGAAAAGAACTTAATTATTAAGCCCGTAAATACTTTGCAAAGCAATCATTGCATAATTGAGGAAGATTTTTCATTCTTTTGTGTTATATGTGTTGCAGACTAAGTGAAAGAAGCAAATTCAATGCTTCTAATTTTCTTAGTATAAATACTTCTTTTGCAGACACTTGTTGTATAGTTATAGTGAATATGAGGTACACTAGACTTGATGAATTTCATAACTGAAGATTTTAGCAGGGAAACATTGCAAAGAACAGTGCTATTTTAGAAAGAAAGAAACTGAAATATTTCACTGAGAAACATTCAAAATTAATTATTTTTTGTTTTTAAAGGACAATATCAAAAAGTTATTTTTTCTACATTGAGCATCATTCTTGTGAGAAAATATGTCTTTAAATGTGCATTTTACTGAAAATATATTAAGAAGCAATTTTCAGGATTAACAGTGAATAGTAAATTCAGTTTGCTCAACTGTGTGATACACTTGAACTGAGGATATCTTAAGAGATTTTTCCTTTTTTAGATACTACAATGTGGATATACCTGACTAGAGTTTTCTGTCTATTAAGAAAAAGAGATCTCAGAATGTAATATCTTAAAACTTATAGCATCCCAAACTGGGACAGTAATAAAAAAATTACCAATATCCAATATAATTTGGCATAGGTCAGTACTACCATATAAGGGTAAGTGATGAAAGATAAAATTAATTTCTGAAATTGAGGAGGTGGATGAAAAAAGCATAATAACTTGGCTCAAATAACAATAATGCAGCACTATGGTTTTAGTGGTACCAACAGGCATTTGTATTAGTTTAAGCAATTTTCAATACATTTTCAGTCTTTGTAATGACAAAGAAATTTATTTAGGGAAGGTCATAGTAGGAATTACATTAATTCAGCAGAATTATGTGCCATTAGAATAGGTTTGAAAACAACTGGATTTCATTGTGAAAATGCTTTTTTTTTTTTATTCATATTTTCAGTGAGCTTATTTAAAGCATTGCACCAAACAAGTACCAGAGGTATAGTTCAAGGTGAAAAATATTGGTAGGACACATATTCTCTCACATTTTTTAGCAGAAAAATAAAGAATTGCATAATCCCAATTTCTGTTTAAAAACATTTTGTGATAATTTCAAATTTAAATATACCTTAAACATAATTCTTTGCAAAAACAATGAGGTGAGAAATAATGGTTCTATTCTCTTATTTTTAGCTAGTTGGCCAAGAGCTGGGAAATAATGACATGTGCTAAAACTGAAGATGCCTTTTTTCTTTACTTTTTCCCCCTAAATTTTTCTTTATTTCCACCTCTCTAGTTCTTTTTTTTTCTCCTAGATATTCTTTTCTAAACCCTCATTAAAAGCTATGCACCTCTGTGCATTCAACTGAGAAATGTCTTATTATGTTCATGAGAAAAGGGATCTCAGCTTTGTTGAATATTGCCCATTTTGCAGAAAATGTGCAAACTAAGACTTTTTTGTGAAAGTAGCCTCATTTATTTCCCCAAATTAAACTACATAAACTATTTTAAGAACTGAATAACCTTGTAAAGCAGAATAGAACAGAAAAAAAAAAAAAAACTAAACAAAACTGACACCAAAACAGAAAACGAAACCCACAAAAACCCCCTAGAACTCCATTTTTGTAATTGGTTTCATTTATTCAAGATATTGATCCAGAATACATTATGAAGTGAAAGAGTGATCTGGATTCTGTCCTCACTGATACTCTGCCATTTCAGGGAGAGTACAGGGTTTTTTGTGGTACAGTTATTAATATATATCAAAAAGAAGAAGTCATAAAATGGCCATACAGTATGAAGGGTGATACACAATAACAGATCAACAGCAGGTCCACTGAGGCAAAAGGAAAATGCTGTCATTTCTGCAAAGCCTCACAAGTGCAGTGTACATTCAGTCCCTTTGGCCAAGTGGAAGGAGTACCATTTTCTAAACACAGGTGCCTTTCTTATTGAAATAATACCCTTGGGAAATCGTACTCATGGAAACATACCCTTCCTAACATTTTCTAAGTGAATTGATCATGAATAGCTTGAAATACACAACCCCAAGCATGTAGAAAAAAATAAATTATGTCGTCATAATAAGATGTAAAGTCATTGTGTGTGTAACAGTAATCCAGCAAAATGTATCTAAAGAGGAATAATGGCCAGAAACAAAATGAGGGATTCTTGCTGCTTGCAGTAGCTATTATAAGGTCTTGGTAAGAGGGACAATGATGTAGAAACCCTCATCAGTGGGAAAGTCAACCCTGAAAGCCGATGGAAGCAGTCAAGCTACTTGAATCATAAAACAAATGGATGCAACCTCCCAGGACAAAAAAAAAATTACTGCTATTTGGGAGTTCTTTGTAACACAAAATCATGGGATTTTGAATGCATATTAATAAATGTGGTAGGTCTATGTACAGAAGGTTTGTCAAACACACTGGCAAAATATTAAACTTCTTGTAAAAAGAAAAAGAACCTGTTTTCTGGTGCAAAATTTCCAAGCCAAACATATTGTATTTTTAATTCAAGTTCTCATTAGAACTGATAAATATGAATAACTTATTGGACTAGAAATTCATAGCTGCCCTAGGGGTAGTTTTCATGACCTGATTGTAATCAGTTTAGATAAACAAAGAACAATCCCAAGCAGTAAAATTGCGGTCCTTTTAAATGCGTAATTTTCTATAGTTAAGAAAAATGTAAGCAGAAATAATGGGGAGAAGTAAGACAAATACATAAATGAAAAATTACAATTCTTAATGAGAATGTTAAATAACTGAAGAATAAAAATTCAAAGGTGCCGAAGATCTTAGCAAGTCCATCTTCACTGAGTGTAAAAGTAAGGGTAACAAATAGAGATTAAAAACTTTATAGTGACTGGAAAATAGAGAAAGTAAATAGACATCTGTAGAAACTGAGAAGTATGAAATACCTCAAGTGCAGAGAGGAATGTGACAACTAAGGAGACTAATGACAGTAAGTCAATACTCTCATTAGTGAATACAAGAAGCAAAAAAATATCTCCAGTAATAGGAAGAAGTCCTTTACTGTGAGAGTACTGAGATTCAGTAACAGGTTGCCCAGAGAAGCTGTGGATGCCCCATCCTTGGGAGTGCTCAAGGCCAGGTTGGATGGGGCTCTGAGTAACCTGTTCTAGTGGAAGATGTCCCTGCCCATGTCAGTGGGAATGGAAGGAGATGTTCTTTTCAACCCAAGCCTTTCTATGATTCTATGAATATGCCAGCATGCATAAAAGGGATGTTGTGGCAATGAAATGACTGTATAGCAGTGAGCCTGACATCAGTTGTAAGCAAAATAAGGAAACCTGTGATGTTAAATTAAATTAATATACCTGACAGGAATGTGCATTTGATGTTTATATTCTTTATATAAAAAAATCAAGCAAGTAGTCATTACAGACATATGCATTTGTAAGGTAGTCTAAGGATTTTTATGCTATATTCTAATAAAATAATAGCACTACAACTGTAAAAAAGATCATTACATGGTTTACAAGTTGTCTGAGGGCTTCAGAAAAGTAATTAATGGAGGATCACAATTCAGTGCCTGTTTCTAGTGAAAGTCCACAGAAATGATCACAGTAGAGTTAACTTGCTTTGAAAAGATCTCAAGAATGTATAAAATGTTTCTATGAAATTGCACAGATACCTCATAAACCAGTTGTGAAGTGGCTAATGATATGCTAATGAGTCAAAATGGAAGCATTTAAATTATTCTGTAAGTGGGACATAAACTGCAAAAATGCATTATGAAATGGTAAATTTAGTCAGACGATTAAAGAACCAGGGCATGTAGGCTGAAACGGAAAAAGATAGCTATAGTCTGGAATGTACTCTCTCAAAAAAGAAATAGGATAATATGTAAGAATGGTGAACAGAGCCTGAATAAAGAAATTAAATAAGAAGTCAAACTTTCCCTATATACATGGCACTTAGGGGACTAAAACTGCATACATTTCCTGGCATCTGAATTCTTAAAGTCCAAGAAAAATGGAAGGGAGCATAAAAATGACCAGAGGAATAGCATTCTTCAGAATAGTGTGAATCTTGAAGATATTAATCTTCACAGTTTAGTGAAAAGTGGTTTGAGAAGTGACTTGCAACACAATCAGTAACTTCATGGAAGAAGTGCTGCATACTAAAGAGCTGTTGAGTCTACCAGAAATGTCTGAAAGTTAAAGCAGATAATTCAAGTTATATCCTCTGGATACAGAGGATCAGAGGAAGCAGTGGTTATCCCTCTCTTTCTGTTTTTAAATCAAGACTGCAAGTCCTTCTATTCAACAAAACCTCCCATGTCATACTTTTTTCATAAAGTTCTAATGTTTCTTCTAAATATCTCATTTAAATCAAGGAGGAATTCAGTACTTCCTGTCCCAACTTTGCTCTGAATACACAGTGCTCCATAAACCAAGATGCTGCCTCTGTCCTTCCGGTACTTGGGATTAAAATTTCATGTGCTCTTCTTAGCCAATTAGTAAAATTTCAAATGCTGTTTGTGATTTTGTCATATTTCAGTGCTCTGATCTTAGTAACAAGTGGGATCACAGTAGAAGCATGGCCAGATGACATGGGAAGAATACAGAGAGGCTACTTGCCACTGTAGGGAGAAATTTCGTGTGGTCAAAGCTCAATTTGAGTTGATGATGCTGATGGGTCCCTTCCTACACAGCATATTCTATGATGCAATGATTCCATGGGATCCCATTTGAGCATGTTTTGGCACATCATTTTGTAATCATGGTGTAGCAGTGGATTAAATTCACAAAGCATGATTCCTAACCTCTTCTTCTCTCCTGCTGACAGACATAGCAGCAGATGGCTGTGGGATGCGCATGTCTGTTTGTCACTCAGGTGCATCAGCAGTGCTAAGTCAGTACTCTCCAGGGCAATGTGTGTGAGGGTGCTATGCCTGTTTTCCTCATTCTCTCCTCATCAGCAAAGGGCAGTGATTCCCAACAATTTGTGACTCTCCCAGTTTGTTGCTGGAGAAGGTGTTTGGCTGTCTGGGCTGCATTTGCTGCTCAAATAGCAGTTTCCTGTTTCCTTTAGGAAAAAGGTACAGGACATATGGTGATGCAGGGTGAAGGCATTCCAGTACAAAATCATTATCATTAACTACACCTCCCCACAAATAATATATGTTTATCTGTCAAAATGAAATCTCTCTTGTAAAATGTTAAAACTTTCCTTTGCAGTAATTCCTGTAGAACAAAAGCTTCTTTTATCTAGTAACAACTCTACCTGATTAACTAAGAGTGTAACTGCTCCTGGACATGGCAGTGGAATTTATTCTTTATTTTTGAAAGTAAATCCATCTTAACATCCCCTAACCTCCACAGAAAGCTCATGTTCTTAGATTGGAACCATGCCGTTAGTATTCATACTTGATGGCTTCACATGATGTCCTGACTACCCATATGTATGTCCATCTGTTAGGCTGGCATGCTGCCCTCCCACAAGTTGCTGGACTTTTGCCCTAGGATATGGCTGACGACTGAATGCTTATTTAAATACTTACGTGACTTCCTGTCTGTGTGGGTGTACTCGTGTGTGTGCTGTAACCCTCCTGCTTCTAATGGACAGGATGGAAGGTATTTGCCTAATTTGCTTCAGGCAAAAAATTCTAAATGTAACCCAGAACATCTTTAGATAGGGGTGTTTTTGATAGAAAAATGGTAAGCAATTCCATGGAGTGAGTTGAATTTTCCAAGCTGAGTATGTAAATCTAAATAGTTTACTAGCAAAGCATTGCCTTTTCTTAGGAAGAAGTGCAAATTCTACAGGGGAAAAAAAGTCACTGGTAAATAGTAACTTTGAGACAGACCATTAACAGACACAAGAATGAAGTTTTCATGTGCTAAACACTAAGTGGAAATGGGTTTAGAAAACTGCCCTTCCTAAAAAGGCTGGACTTAGAAAGGTCTTCACATAGTGTTTCAGCTTGCTTATCATGATTTTATTTTGCTAGCTTTGTTTTTCAAGTTGAAAAATTGTGCTTTTCTTATCAACTGCTTCTGGGTGGCATCTAGTTCAGAGCACACATCCAGGCTCAATCCCCATAAGCAAAATGTGCAATTCCAAAGTCCTATCTCTGCAAACCCTACATCTATTGACTCAGGTTCTCCTTCAGGATATACTCTGCCTCCTGCTTTTCCTTTCTAACATATATGCATGCTTCCTAAGAGATCCTATTAGGCTGTAGATCCCTTAGCATCTCTTGCCAAATTTACTACACAGCACACACAGTTTTGACTTCTGATTTACTACTGGGACAACAGAGCAAAGGAAAAATGTAGATAGAGGATTTTCTGGGACAAAATCACTTAAAACCCAAATGAATATTTTTGCAAATGAATACAATTTTTCCTGAAATATAGTTTCAAATGTTTCCTGGAAGATGAAACTTTGGTTGCTGCTGACAGAAAGACTGTGCTCTGCCTCATACTCATATACTCTTATGGGAGACTATGGCACATTCATCCCACTCACTAACTTTTCTGTAGGAAAATGAATGAATAAAATTCAGAGTTGAAGGTCTTTTGTTTGCCATCTCGACTTTCAGTTTCATGTAACAGTCCATCAGCCTTCCTTGGACATCTGTTTCAAATGCCTTACAGTAACTTGCTTTAGATATAACATGCTTCAGGAACAGTGCAAAATGGAATTCATAATAGTAAATGATGCAGTGTTCACAGCCACAGCCCACTCTTGTCAAACTGCATGTTCTGTGTGCTGGTTCTTAAGACAACTTTAATATTTTTTCTACGTATCTGTATGAGAAATTAATTCTGCTTATAATTTCGTTCTCTCTTTTCTTTTTTTTTTTGTTTTTTAATTTGGCTAAGTTGTAATGAAATCCTGGCTAATAATCATGAACAAAATATGTTGATGCTAAGTTATAAGGTATCCAGTCTTGAAAAGATCCTTTAGTAGAAAATATAAGTCAAAGCATATGTATCTCATAATAATCTATTTGCTGAATTCAACTTTCTTGATTTGGGAATTTAATAACTCTAGATGTTGGTTATCTTTCGGCTGACAACCCTTAGCAACTGAGCAATGCTTACTAGTATTTTCCAAGCATCTCCAGTTTAGATTTGTTGCTTCTACTGAACTTCATAAAAAAATAGGGATGTGTGACTTACATGTAACTACTTAACTCATGTAAATTGGTGCCTGGCAATTTTAAGGACTTCAGTGTTTTATCTGTATTTGTAAGTGCCCTTGAACTTACTCATATTGAAAATATGCACAGCGCACACACTACACACAAAGCACTGTAATCAAAGGTCGAGATCATCTGACACCTTTCATTGTGTAATTGTCCTGTTTACAGCTGCATTTTTCAGCTTAATTTTTAGATTGACATTTTTTTCTTCCAAAGTTTTAACTTTGTGGGAGTGCTGCAAATAGTCAGGAAGTTATTCATCATAATAAGACAAGAGGGCATTTATGATGAGGAGCCGGAAAAAAAAACTTCAGGTATTCCAAATTATCTTCTATAGGTTATAGATGTATCTCAGGGAAACTGTTCCTAATAGGCAATAGGTAAATATCCTATATGGCTTCTTGAATAATTTATTCATGATATGGAAGACTGAGCAATTAAAAAAGAAAGAAAAGCAAAATAATAATAATAAGAAGAAACATGAGTGCAGAAAATAACAGTGAAAACTTCACATTGTAGCTTCATTGTAACATTAAAATTTGTTAGATGAACTCCAGATTTATTTACTTAAATGAGTGAGATAATATTATTTTTTCTAAGATTTAATGAGTTACACAGATTTGATGTGCTGATTGAGTCACCTTTACCACAAGAAATTAAAATTTGTAAATTACATTCTGTTCATATAATTTCATGCATTTATTTTAAGGCAGTATTTTTTTAATATGCACAATATGCATTTTTCTGTGGAGTGAAGCCGTTACAGTCTATTGTAGCTCATCCTTTTCAAATTACAGTAGATAAATCTATGGTAATCTCCTTTGCAAGCATGGCATAGAAGGGCAAAATTTACTGTGCAGTAAAGGTCAAAGTGATAAAACCAATAAAGAGTATAATGAAGCCCATTGGCTGTAATTCAGCTGGACACTTAAGCAGATGACAGGTTTTTAGCTTGTGAGTAGTCCCATTGACTGAAGTGTCCTGCTGAATAGGTCAGCAATTTGTACTTTGTGCATTAATTTGTTTATCTTTATATTATTTAGACATTACAATTAAAATCTTAGCTTTAGGCAGATATCTGAAATGACAGCGGAAGAACTGAAATACTTATTAAGCTCCTTGTGACTATGAGAAATTTATGAAAATTTAAAAAAATATTTAGGAAAAAAATCCATCCATAAAATATGTAATTTGAAGTCAAATTTTTATGCCTGTCCTGGCTTTTTTTTTTTTTTTACTTTTGAAGAACTTGTAGTTAGGAGTTTGCTCCTCATATTTCATTTCTGCTTTCATCAGGCATTGGCTTCAAAAGAGGCAGAGAAAGGTGGGTAAAGCCCTCCCCGTTGTCAGTGCAACACCACAGCCTGGTGGAGCTCACCCTCTGAGTCAGGATCGTGGCCATAACCTCCCTGAATGCCATTGTGCCATGCTGATAAGCTAAGTATCTACATTTCGGCATATGACTCTATGTTCTTACTCCAATCTCTTTGCTTCTCTTTACAACCCATTCCATATCTCCCTATAAATCTAGATACAAGGAAACTGTAGTGCTCCCTTAACTCAGAAGAAGGTCATGCTTTGCACCCTAGGGCAAAGCAATATCAAATCAGGTCTACTGGTGTTCATGCAGCAGAAAATTTAATTCAGGTCAAGGTTTTTTGAAATCAATTTCAGTATCCAAATGAAGAGCTGGATTTTCTTTTCCTTTATACAGATCTTGAATGAGTTGCTCTTGATCTGTGCAAATGTGAGACATGATTTCATGCACATACTGTGCATTTTCAAAACCAGGGTCTCAATTGCTTTGTATTTGTCTTTGGAGGTTCCAAAATAGGCTAAAGCCTGGCTGAAAGTTATTAAAGAAATATTTTCATTTGAGAGAAATGAAATTTCATTCATCTACATTTTTTATTAATGTAGAAATTTTATGGCATTATCTAAGGAGAACTTTTTTACTTTTTCTTGGAAATAGAACCAAATAAAAGTAGCAAATAATCATTTTTTGGGGGAGGTAAAAAACTCCTTTAAATGAGAAATACTAAACTACAGGGCTAGGTGTAAGCTGTAGTTTATTTATCCTCTCCTTGTATTACCTGGATTCTCTCATTGTGCTTAATTTTCTATAATACCTTATAATGTAGTAATTCTTTGAATTGGCAAAGTACTGTACAAATGTTTAAAAAAGCCCTAAACCTCCAAACTTACAATGGCTGAGGAAATGAAATAATTCACTATGCATTGTTTTGATACAGTTCTAAATATTTTTTTCCATTTCTTTTGAATGGGAAAGTATAAATTTGGACTACCTTTATTAAACATTAAAATATTTCCATTAATTTTCTCCTTTCCAAAAAGTTTTACATTAGCTTCTTTTAGACAGACTATATTTTGTAGTTGCACCTGTGTTCGGGCTTCCTTCAGTTTTATTATATTTGAGTACGTGAAACTAGCAGCAAAATACAGATTTAAATAGATTGTACCTGTGCTGTACAGTTATAAATAACATGTCCAAATTCACATCCCTCAACTAAGGAAACAGTTCTGGTTGGGGTGAAAATTCTCTCACTGTAAAACTCTGGCTGTTTTCTTTTCTTGAGCAACTCTGAAGTCAGAAGGCTCAAGTACAGGATTGACTCTAGAATATGTATATATACTCTTTGGAAGAAACACATTATTTCACATCAGAAAATGCTAGTCTACGTAATTTTGAAATAGTACACTATTACTCCTCCCATGTTCTGGCTAATCTTGTGCTACTACTTCATGGACTTCTAAAACTCCCTTTCAACCCTGTGCTGCTATTTGACACCCAAGAAGAGCAGAGAGAATAATTTCACTAAATCGTAACTAGCAAAGGAACCCAAGGCATGGATGACAGTGGAAATCAATCTTACATGAGAAAGAAGAGTAGGAGCACTACATGTTCTGCAAGCCAGCAGTTCTCAGGCTCAAAGGGAAGTCTAGCAAGCATTACAGATTGAGATGCCTGGAAAAGTCAATGAAAAAGAAAAGAAAATCCTCTTTCTTCCTTGCCAAAGCCTATTGCCTAAACCAAGGTAAGTATTAATCAAGATTAAAGTGTGTCTGCAAAGTAAAAAGTCAGTTCAGATACAACTCAAAATATATTCTGCTAATCCATCCATTACTCATTAGCACACTAGCATGCCCAACTCAATTTCTATGCTTTGCTGAAATTTACTTTTACAAATTAATATGAACTTAATGAAACAATTTGTACGTTATTGTTTTACCTTGTTTAAACTCCCGTTAAAGAAATATTTGAAGTGTTGTAGAACAGATCATAGAAATGCTTTTGTGGTAATTCCTCCCCAAAGAATCTGAAAATGAAATTATTTGCCCATGAGGCTTCCTTTAAGCATAGTAAAATGCATGTAGTAAAAATCCTATTTAGGCACTTCCTGACATTCACTTGTTGCTAAATTTTATTTTAAAATAATTATTGTCATGGCAAGATCTTGATCATCAGTATTTTAGACTATGTTATATACATATTAGTGTTAAAAAGTTCTGCCATTGCTTGACACCATTGATAGTGTAGAAAGCTCAGTTCATGAGTTTTGTGTCTTGCTTCAATTTGTTACAACCACAAATGATATCTGAGTTGCTATTCTAGGACAAGTTTTGACAAAGACTGAAGTCCTGTTCCTTTCAATGATATTCTAGATGTGGAACTACAATTGAATTTTGTGTGTAATGCTTTCCTAAAACAGGAGGCTTTAAGTAGCAGAACTATGGAAGTCCTTGAGTAGCATAAGCCCACAAACAGATACTGGCATGCAAAAAAGCTTCATTCTTTTCACCTGTCCATCTGACTTATTGGTAATGTGAATTTATATCATTTAATGACAGTGGTATATAACATTTGAAGTCAAAGGATAGCATAAGACCAACAGTGGTAAATACTGTAGAGTAAAGTTGCTCTAACTGGGGAGGTGGTATGGATGGTGGAGTGGATCTTTATTTCCATTTTTTGTCTCTCTGAACTACGTTTTTTGGAATACGTTTGCAGTTGAAAGGCTGTTATAAAATATTCAAGTCGGTATAAAAGTCGACAGAAGCCAAAGACTAATACTAGAAACCTGTCCATTAGAAAATGAAAAGCTGTATAGGTTGCACTGTCTAAATTAATATATGTAGTCTAAAGTAACATATGTGCATATATTGTTGGTGGGAATTTTGAAGATCTATTAAAATTTAAATAAAGGGAATAGTTATAAATACCTTATGAAATATAACAGAGAGAACTTTTATCTAATAGTTTGCTACATCAGTAATGCAAAGAAAAGTGCACAACACTTGAGGATTAATTTTTCACTAGACTGTGATCTTCAGACCTGTTCCTACAGAAATATCATAATCTTTATATCTTGATGCAATACTCAGAAGGTGGGGAAATGAAGGTGAAAATACAATACTTTGCTAAAGGGTGTTTGTATTCTATTTCACTAATCCTATCCTTTTGCCTGAAACAAAATTAGTAAGTTAATTTTTTTCTGTGTTGGTGTTGCCTATATTTCCCACCCACGTGAAGAGTAAATATCACTGATTTATCAGCTGTAAATTAAGTGTTACTGTCAGAGCTCCAGTCCAGTCCAGTGTACAGGTTCTGTTCCAATTTGCAGCTAGGATGCTTTGGATTAGTATCATCCAATATGTATTTCTTTTCATATAGCAGAGGCAGAATTCTTCCTAGCTTCTTAGAATGCTGTAAGTGTGAAGTCAAAAAGTGCCCTTCAAATGGCTTAGGCCTAATTTTATAAGCTGACATGGTAATTAATACAGAGAAGGGCAAATTTATATTTTTATAGTAAACATTCAATAATGTCTAATTCCTTCTATTCCTTAACTCTTCATACTTTTGTGCCTGCACTGGAGCACAGTATTGCACATCTGCAATTGTCATGCAGTAAGATACAAAATGTGAATAACTGTCTACATTGTTTTTATGAATCACACGGGGTTGTTTTAAGCTGTCGAGCACTATTTAATACATCGTTATTTATAATTTTCCCTTTGCAACTTCATCTGCCAGAAATATCCAACTTTATTCACACCCTCACGAAAACACAAGGAGAATATTCCACACAGTTAAGATATATTGAAATTTTGCCTCTACTACAGACAGACTATTCCCTAAGGGGCAGCATAACATCTGTGCTTTCTGCCAATGTGAGAAAACTGGTCATGCTATTGAAAAGCAACAGTGGTCGCACATGCAATATACCTTGTCTTCCAATCTTTTCCCTTTCAATGAAAAACGAAACAAAAATTGCCTTGCAAATCAGTTTATGCTAACAAATTTTCTCATCTGTTTGATGAGATAGAGTCAGAAATAATTTCCTTGATAATTTTCTAGGTCCCAGACTAAGTCCTAAACTTTGGCTGAAAGAAGAATCTTAGAACAAAAGTATATATTGATCCTTCTCCTAGAAAAGTTGGAGACACTAGAAAATAAAATATTCTTATTAGTGACGGTACTTATCCTCTCAAAATCCAATGAATGCTGGTACAAACTATAAGGTGTGAGCAAAAACTTTACTTCCCTGTTACTTGTATAGATAGTTTTAAAAGTTAAAAATTAGTACCTCAGAGGAACGGACTCAAAGTACAGTGCCTAAAACTCAGACGTGGTTTTGAAGTGGTATTTACACTAATGATGCAGATAGCTAAGAGTTTGCCTGAACATTTCATTACAATTAAATAATGACAGTTCAGTGAATGGCAGTTAACTGGTAAATTCACCGGTCTACTCTTGTATCTTTCTGTTGTCTCAGATTCCTAAATATACTGTGGATAACTTTTTCCTTGTCTGCTATACAGCTTGGTCCTCTTCTAAGAGGTTGATCTTGAACAGTCGTTCTTCTGCCCCCAAAAACTTGTGTTTTGATGCAATATTATATTTACTAACTTCCACATATGAACAGCAGATGGTTTGAGCTGAATACATATAAACTTGTGTGACTGTAGGTTTCCAGCATTTAGCTCTGTTTAACCTGTCAACAGCTCTTTGCCTTTGCCATTTAAGTCTTGTTTTGAAATGGGAAGGAATTCAGATTGCGAAAACATTAATATTTTTCCTGCTTACACTAGTGGTTGAGGGGTCTTTCTTTATTATTGTGATATCTAAGAATAATTTGTCTAACTGTTCAGTAGATATGAAAATCTGTTTTAATTCCAGATACTTTCATCTTGACTGTATTTAACATCACACAGATGGGAAAGCACAGTTTGGTAAAAGTCACAACACAGTTTGTGAGACAGTGTTTCCAGACACTACTGCCAGCAATAATTTTATTAAATTTTAGGGTTCTGCACCACTTTACTTTCTATTATTTTCTCTTTCTGTTTTATTCAACAACAGAAAAGCTTATTGCTCTGGTTGTTGACAAACTAGCAATTTTATTTTTTTTTTTGTGCTTAGTCATTTTACATAGAAATATAGAAGTATCCTACATTCTTCTTATCAAAATACTTATGTTGGATGGTTTTGACAAAACTTCATGTCTCAGGTGACTATTTAAAATGTCAGAATCGAACAGTCTTGACTTATGTGAGTATGAGCTATGCTGAGTGCTTGGCAACAGAAATCTGAGTATATATCCAAAAGATATTGGCACTGCTAAAAGGAGTTTCCTGGCAGCCTTGTGGTACTTCAGTGGCTGGAGTGCTAACAGAAGCCCTTCCCATGGAATGTGGGACTAGTGCAGGCTCACCACTGCTTAGTATCTCTGTAACTACAGTGTAAATTGGAATGTTCAATTTGGCTCCTTTTTTGAACTCTACGTGTTTAAGCTACAGCAGAACTTAGCTTGAAAACATTCCTAAATTTATTTGCTATTACTAATGACTCTCTAGGCAGATACTTCGACTGAAACCTTTTCCTGTATTTTGGGATGAGACACAGATATGCAGTATCATGTTCTACCTCCATACCAATGCTTTGGCTTCCACAGATCATGAAGATGACTACATTACTTTTGAGCCATGACTGGTAGTGCCCTGACTGACTGCCTCAATTAGAGCCTAAATTTAAATAGCTGCTAATGTAGTAGGAATAAAATAGCAATGTAGTATTATGTGGAAAATGTTCCACTGTTAGTTGCTCTATATACAACTGCAATAGCTCAGACTTGCAGTAACTCTGGAAGAGTTGAATTACACAACGACTTCGTATGGCATATGTAACAATCTTTTCTGTGCAGTTTTGTACCTATAGGATTTGCCTTCTGTGGGAAATCACTATAGAAAATGATGTGAGTTTAATTAGCATATCCAGCCTGATAACCGGGACCCTTGGCAGACGCAAACAGAAACTTAAAAGATTACAATCTGAGAGGATTAGGTCCAGCTTCCAGGAAGGACAAGATTGAATCATCCCTCTGCAAGCAAGGAGTGTTTGTGAAATGCATGAGATTTCACTTCTGTAATGTTTAATACGATGATTGTAAAAAGAGATTATTAACCCTATGGAATAGTATATAAGCTTTTGGAAACCTCAGTAAAAGCGAATTCTGATCAATGAATCGGGGTTCCCGTCTCTCACAATTGCCGACAGCCTTCCAATTTAAGTTTTCCTGTAATTATATCTTTGCATTACCTTGTATTGATTACAATATTTGAGAAAGTAGTAGGTACTTGCTAACTATTTGATTTGTAATATTGTTACAATATACAAATATCTTTTACCCAAGAAATTACATTTAGTACAGATCATGGATGAAGTCTAGCCAGACAGTTTGTTTTTTTTTTCATCAGGAAAGATTTTTAATTACATCGTCATTAGCTGCTTGCATCTGGTAGCTGCTGCTTCTAAATAATACTTTGCACTTTTTATGGACTATATCTGACTCAGTTTATTGTCTTTAAAAGCCTATGAAGAAAAAGAACAACAGTACAAGATTCTAAAAAATCCTTTCTAGTAGTGTTAGTAAATTAAATGGCATTTATAATCATTTTAATCTATCCATATATCTGCTCATAAACCATTGGTGCTGAATGATGGAAGAAAAAACCATTTTGAATCTACCTGTCACTGTCAGTCTTCACACCTAACTTGATATCTAAATAAAACTCCATAAGCATATTTAAGGAGGAATTAAATTTTTGAAATGGAAAGTAGGTGTCTGAATCTCAATTATTTTGCTACAGAAGCTGAAAAAATTAGACACCAAACTACTATATATTTATAAATTTTCCTACCGATTAGTATACTCTTTCAGTAAAAACACATAATCATGCTAACAAATTAAATACCACGTCTGCACTAGACTTCTTTTAAGATCTACTGGTGTTAAAAGAGTTTATTGCAATACGGTATTATCAACCAAAAGATTACTTAATTCTATATACAGACCATCTTGGTTATAACGTCTTCAAATAAAAGTAAAAATATTTTCAACAGAAAGCAATTAGAGAGATGCTTGGGGAAAGGAGGTTTAAAAAATCCAGTGCAATACTGAAAAAAAGAATGAAATCTTGCCACAAGAAAATTAATGTAAATGGACTTTATTTTATTTAAGTGTTGTACAAAAACATAGTAAAAGCAATTATTTTATTTTCAAATGATGGACAACAAAAATAACTACCCAATTCAAAGATATCAATTTTTATTTCAAAATTAACAAAGCAGATATTGTTCAAGAAAGAACAGTCATTGAAAGTAGTTGTAACATTGTTGTTATTCTAATATGAAGTAAAGTAATATTCTATCTGGAATGGAAACCAATAATTTTTCTGCCCAAACCTTACAATAAGCCAAATGACATAGTTTGGAGAAAGATATTTCTTTAACAATTTTTCTGTTTAACCTTTGCTCTAATACTGGAGATACTACTGAGGAGCAGCAGTCTGCATCTTATCACTGTGATTCATCTCAGTGCTCAGAAATACTCTGTATAGCAAATTAAGAAACCCCATGGTTACAACTACTACACCAGCTAATGCTGACAAGGTACTAGGTTGGTGGGAATTTTCAGAGAAAAAATGATGATTGAGGGAGCCACTGATGAAGCTGATGCTGCAGGGCTAAGAGGGAGAGAGGTGACTGTAAGACAGATGTGCAGACATACACAGAAGGAGACTGTAAGCCTTTTTGTTCTTCCCTAGTTAACACTTTTATTTCATGCTATTGCCTCCACATATTAGCCTAGGTTTGCATTTTTTCAATCCAATGTAATTTTTGCTTTCTTTAAAATATATTTTCATCTCAGTTCTGTTCTATAAGATGCCAGGGCCACTCTTAGATATTCTGTCTGTTTCTACTACATTTGAAAGTCGAGGAAGTATTCTAAATATAGATGAATGAAACCAGTACCCAGCATCAGCCAGTACTAACTGCAGTTATTCAAGAGTAGGCAGACTGGTGATAGTGAAAGAAGGATGAGAGAAGCTGCAGGTTGCCTGTATCCACCAGCTATTATTCTTATATACTGACAAAGCAAAGGAATACCCAGTGGTCAAATATACTCACAAATGTATGCAATCCTTATAGATGAGTATGTGTTTGGAAATTGCTGGTAGGTAATCACTGCTCACCTTTAGAAGTATCTTCTTTATTAGAAGATTTTACATAGATATTTTTGGTGTACATTTATAGTGTTAGCAATTTCAAGAATTCACCTATGTGAATAGAAGTTTTGGGCAGTGCAGCTAAAGTCTAAATTTTGCAGAAGTTTTATATTAATGTAAGTCAGTATTTCTGCAAACATAAGCAGTCCTGGCCAGTCTTGGGCTGTCTATTTCTACTTCATTCAGCTTCTTTCTTTATGCAAATACAGATGACTGTGTAACTGTGAAACCACGGTGAACTAAAATTAAACTGGTTTTTGGCTAGCTAATATTAACTGAATTCTCCTCCCTATTCCAGGTCACTAGATAGATGCACATGCCAGTGTGTGACCTGCGGTCAAGAATAAGCACTTGAAGCAGACTGAGTACAAGGCTCTTCGTCTCAGTGTGACTGACAAGCTGTTTATGGCTAGAGATACATTTTCAGAAATTGCTAGTCCTAATTACCTTATTAAATAGATCATATAGGGTCAATTTCTTTTGCCAGCACTGAGCGTTTCTTTGGCAATATCAGAAAGTCCAGCTTAAGTTTTGCTTCAGCTGCGCATTAGTTGTTCCTACAGTGTGGTTACCTTTTGTTTGTGAAGGCAGCGTGGATTATTCCTTAAATGATAATATTAACAGGTCTCAGAACTCAATTTCTTTCTAGGCAAATGTAAAACTTTCATTTTGCAACACAGTTATTGACATCAGTCATATTCCACTAATAGCAGAAAAGAATAAATTTTGGATTAGACTTTGCTTTCATTGATACCCACAGGGTTTATGCAAGCCTGGTTGTAAAACAATGTTACTTACTGTAATACAACATTATTCTGAAACAGAAAACTTATTTTAGACTTAAAAGCAGCTCACACTGTGACACTGTTTCAAGATGATTGACTGTAATAGTTACAGATTAGTTGAAATGCATTACAGGATATGCATTATATATTAAGACATTATAAGTTATGAGAAACTAGTGTCAAGGAAGCAATTATGATAGCTCATCTTGCAATGCTAATTACAAAATGTCTGGAAAATATGCTATCTACATTAATGAAGCTTCCTGCATTGATCAATGAAGTAGGTATGAGTGTAAAGAGGAGTACTATGATTACTAAAACCTCAGTTAAGTAGGTGTCTAAATGGCACTGTAGAACTATTCACAAGCTGGTGGAAGAGTAGTCTATCGAAAAAGTGGTGTTTAAAAATGATTTTGTAACCTTGGAACAACTTCAAGTTCCATAAAGTAGTTTTGCTCAAATTGGCCAGTATGTGTAATATCTTCCAACATAACTAAAGATAGTGATACGCAAATCTAGCACCTAACTACGAAGGAAACAAGCTGTATAAAAGATGAGATCCTAAATTGTGTTTCACTTACAAGGCACTCTTGACACTTGGTATGAAATGGTAAGTACCATTCTGGACATTCTAGTTCAAGAAAATGAAACAGAAATTGGCATAGATGCAGAGAAAGGTAAGCGAGAGAATGTGAGGCTTATCTTGCCAAGAAAAGGTGTTATGTAGCCTTAGCCTTACATTAAAAAGGCAGACAAGTCCTATACATCCTATATGACAATGATCACAAGATAAGAAACATTTGAGCCAAAGTCAACATCAACAGCAAAAGGAACGATTATTAACAGCCGTGACCCGGCACTTCCCGTAACACTCAGGTACACTCATCTGAAAATTAAATAAATATACATAATCATAGCAACAATCAAATTCTGAAACATCCTTTCAAGCAGCTGATCCAAAACCCCTAATTTCGTTTAAGTTGAAATTGTGAAAGTTTATTCAACAGCTTATTTGGTGTGATTTTCTGCAATAGAATCAGGTTGGACTTCATAAAATTATAGAATTACAGAATAAGGAAGGGAGCTGGAAGGGAGACATCAGGATCATCGAGTTCAACTCCTGGCCCTGTGCAAGACACCAAGAGTCACACCAGATGCCCAAGAGCATTGCCCAAATGCTTCTTGAATTCTGTCAGGCTTGGTGCAGTGGCAGCCTCCTACGGAGTCTCTTCCAGCGCCCAGCCACTCTCGGGATGAGAAATCTCTTCCTGATATCCAGCCTAAACCTCCCCTGACTCAGCTTCCTCCATTCCTTGAATCCTGCCACTGGTGGCATCCAAGTTCTTTCAGCCTTATCATTCCTGTTGCAACTAAAATACCTTCTAAAATCAGCTTTCCAGTTACTTTTTCCATCCCTTCAAAAACTTTTTATAAACTCACTAAGTTATTTTTATCCTTTGCAATAGTATTAATAGCAAGTCAATGGTAATTTCCATCTACCTCCTCATCAGTGTCAACGATGATTAATATATCTGCATTACATTAAATACTGTCATTACTGTTCAGACTGGAGTATTTCTTCCTGCTGCAACAATTTTACTAAAAAGAATGTAAATAATTGAAAAATTGAGAAGTAAGTTCTTTACATGTGTACCTTCTTTGGAAAATCCATGGAAAATCTGCTGCTATTTAGAAGCTTCAGGTTATAAATTATTAGAAGGGCAGCCTCTCTAATTCCACAGACTCCCTTCCTTTATACAAATAAAGGCATAAGAGTAGCTAAAATCATGTCACCATTTAGAAGGGAATAAATAGATGTGAGCTGCTCCTGAAACACAAGAGTTATCAATTAGTTCCCATGATGCACAGAAAGGAATTGTACATTTTTTCTTGAAGTCCAGAGTGAACTCTCCACGTGTGGAACTGTAAGATAATATGGTATAAAAGTCCTGATTAGCGGCATCGCTGACATGTATTATTAGAAACTTTGAAATATGTAAAACTATCTCATATATTTAGATCTATTTTTCTTCAAAGTAGTAAATATTGAATTGCCAGTTACATCTTCACAATTTTGAAGTGCCATTTTTAGTTACAAAAATGGTTTCTTAGTCACATAATTATACCTATGGAATAGGAGATAATAGTATATAAAATAATCTTTGAACAAGTGAATAATTGAGTACTTGACACTTCTGCAGTCAAAATTATTAACAAATCTTTCACAAATAGTACTGCCAAATTAAAAAAAAATGTTTCTGTAGAATTTTGCATTATACATTACGAATATTTGCTAGAAGAAGTTGCTAGTGGGCAAAGGACAGACAGCCATTAACCATTAGCTATGCCCTCTACTGAAAATTTGTCAGGAGCTGGAACAGTACCTATGTGCCATTAGAGTAACTCTGTCATATCCTAAATTACCTGTATTGTTAAGTGAAGCTAGGAAGGTCATTCTGCAGAGAAATAGACTCATGCACTTCTATGTGTGTTACCTTGATGCTAATTTAATGTATCTGATTGACAATTTGAGCTAAACATTTGAAACTACTTTCCAGTAAACATACATTTTTTCTTCTCTATTGTTAGGATACTAAATAAAGATTTATTGATTTGAAGGAAAAATCACAGGCTCAGAAGACATAAATTAGTATCATGATTATAAATCGATTCTGTCACATGGGGTTGGTTGTATTTTTAGCTTTGGGAGGAAAGCCAGAAGGTAGTTCAAAGCCTGACCTTTACTACTCAATAGTCAGACCTATATATAGTATTTTACTGGACATGCCTTCATAAAAGAACCTTCAGGTCCTTGGTCTTCCTATTCTGCTCATTAAAATAAAAGGCTGCAGCTATGGAAAAGGTCACTTTGCTAGAAAGTAGATGTGATAAATGTCTTTCTAAAAGGAATCCACTCCTCATATATTCCATACCTTTCTTGGATTTAGGAAGGCATTTTCACATAAGCACCTATTTTGCTGCTTCTGCCAAAATGATATATGCCTGCTTGGATGTATAATTTTTTGCATATTCTCTACACTAAGTGAACACCACTCTCCTTCAGCTATGCATCATTGTTCTAATTGAGAAAGGCAGGAAGCATTAATCATCAAAAAGGCTCCAAACATATTTGCTTTCTTAGACTTAGTACATCATAAGCAGCAACATATACTTTCCTCTAGGGCTGACTTGACCTATGTGCCAAGCTTGCTTGCTGCAAATGTGTCATATTTCCATAACTGTTTAAAACTTTAGAAGGAAGAGAAACAAAGATCTATGATGAGTTGAATACAAATTATCACTGTGCTATCTGTAGTTTCATCACATGGCGTTAATTTTGTGACAATCTTTAAAACTTTTAGCAGTGATTCAGTACAGAATATATTTGCTTTAAAATTATTGAAAATTTTCTGGGTAAAATCACCTTTCTTAAATCATTGTTCTTTCATCCAGCATTTTGACTGTAATTTGACAGAACACAAGCTGAAAATACTCCCGAGCTAGGTTCTGGATCCAGAATTATAAATTTAGACAAAATAAATTATAAGTTTATTTAATTAATTACAAATTAGGAATAAACTTTTGTTGTCTTTCAAAGGCTCATAAACAAATTACAAATATGATTTTTTTTGTGATTGGATACTTTATAAGAATAAAACCGTATTTACAATACACAGAGCAGCTGCAGTGACTCACATATATTTACCTGTGAAAAAATATAATGAAATGGAAAATATAGACTTGCTTACTAAAAAGATTTGCTCTCTCTTCTGAAAATGCTTCTCTTGTCAAAGCAAAATATATTTTATTGGAAAATATGTTGCTTGAATATAAGATAAGCAGACACTACACTTTCCTGACCCTGTTCACGAAAGAACTTTGCATTTCCATTAAAAATATATGACTCGTGGGACTCAGCTGACAAGCATGGCCATCTTCAAAGCCTGAGGATTTGCCTCTATGGCCAGCCTGGTTTGTGTATTCTTTGACAGCTCCTTCCTTTGTTAATAATTTACAGTAGTTCTCAGCCTCAGTACAGAGTTCCAATTATGCGTTAAGGAGAATCATGTAACAATTATGGCCCGATTCTAGCACAGTTTGAAATGAAAACACAGGGGATTAAACATTTTCATGATCTAAACACATGCAGATTTATTTTCAAAGAAATTTCTGTCCAATCATCTTGAAAGCTCCATGGGAAATTAGTATTAATTTATATGAAAGCACTATTTAAATTATTGGACTAACATAAAAAGTGTTTTGTGGCAGGATCCAGATCCTAGCTCCTCCAAGAGACAGTGATATCTTAGTCAAAAACGTGTTTCCTGAAGATCAGTAGAGATAAGTCTGACTATTCTTGTAATTGATACACTTACACTTACAATTACACTCTTCCCTGAAGAATCTCATTTTTAAAATGATATTTGCATTTAAGTTTTCCCAAGATTCTGGAAAGCTGTGTCAAGGACTTAACAGGATACTTTGTTTTAGTTACAGATTCTCCAATAAAGTAGATGAGCTTGAGCAAATAATTCTGCTCAAATTTTTCGTAAGTCTGACTAACTTTATGCAAAATCAATACAAATGGCTGAGGAAATATTTATCTCAGAAAGGCTGAGTAGGTCTTGTTCATTAAGGAATCAGGTTTATAATTTGTTGGATATACGACTATGTGTTGCATACCCATTTATACCTTCAAAAGACATCAATAGAGAACCAGTTATGCTTTATATGTATTTGACCGACAAAGTCAAAAATGAAATATACAGGATAGAAAATATGAAATTCGGGTTTCATTTAGGTGAAGACACATTTTCATACTTCTATCAGTAGGATCAGATTTCTCTTTGCAATACCGCTAGGCTTATTTAATATTTAATTTTTAAAAAAAAAAATTCATCTTGGTTTCTGATGTCATTCTCTTCTATTTGGCTAAAGTGGCAGAATTAAAAAAGACCCAGAGACCAGGTAGTAAATGCCTTCTGGTAGTCTTTGAAAAATTAATGAGAGTGTAAGAAACACATATCTGGTGGTTTAGTAAAGTAAAATAAAATGAAATGTGAGTAAAACAATGAGAAGTAGAATGAAATTAAATTCTGAATTATGTTTTTTTCAATAAAGAATTTTCATGCTAACAGTTATTAGGAAGTATCTGAGTTCAAGAGAAAGTCTTGTATCTGTTATCTATGAATCTATGAAATTCAGCTTCAGAGAAGTCATTCAGAATGAACTACAAGTCAGAAATTCAAAATTTCTACAGAAGCTCAGTGCGGTGTATATGCATTAGCAACATCCGATCATGAAAGATACATTCAGAACTAAATTTCTGCTTTAAACTTCAGAACACAGTTTATCATCTGGATTCAGTTGATCATATCTCTCATAGGTAATTAAAACCTATTTAGTATATGAAACCCTCATGCATGAAATAGGGTGGAAAACCAGCTGAATATTCAAAGTCGAATGTGAAATCAGTAATATTTGCTCTTGGAATGGTGTATTCATGTGTTTTATTTTGAATTTATGTAGGTTGAATACTCACCTGGCTTTTATAATACTCAAAAATTTCTTTTACAAGAGGAAAGCTATAGCTTCCCAGCTGATCTGATTTATTTCCTGCCAGCTACAAGAGCTTAAAATTTTGTTTTGCAGCTGAGGACGGCCCTCAAGAACTCATGATGTAATACTACACTGGGAGGCATACAAGAGGAATGCAGAAATAGAGAACGTGATGAAAATAGTCTGAAATAGTAACAACAGACCACAGTTCAGTCCCAGTTTACACATATCGTCTTTAGGAATGTAGTAGTTTATGTTATATTTTTATCATATTGGGGCAAAACAAGCAGACCCCTTTGGTTCTGGGGACTGGCACCAAGATGTCAGAGGTGCAATTTCCCCTGGAAGGTCTCTTCAGTATTGTAACCTCAGTATGTTCTTGGCTTAAGATTATTTTATGTCTTTTTATAAATATATTCCTCCTCTGACCATTAGTCTTCATATGCAAGTCAGTCTTGAGTTAAATTTTCTACTTTTTTCTACTTTTTCCACTGAAAAAATAGAATTATAGCCTCAAAGGGTCTGATCCCCTATAGACTTTTAATTTTTTTTGCAAGTATTGTATAAAACATAGACGTTTTCCCTGCTATGTGATGTATTGATATTCTTGATTCACTGTTTTTTTTTGTAAAAAAAAACTGTAAACAGTCTAAATTCTTCATCATAGAAAGAAATTTGCAATTGGATGCACTTTCATAGTCCCAGAAAAAAAATAAAAGCTGTATTTCTTCCAACTGCATTCTATCTAGATGGTAGAAAAAGACACCATTATACAGCAGTGACCTTTCTGACCACAAAAGAGAACAAAAAGTATTAGTCAAAAATGACAAATGCCCATTCTAAAAATTGTCATAAGATACTATTCATAGTTGTGTCTCAAGGCTACATGTAAAAGACAAGGCATTCAGACACTTGTACTGTATCTTGTCATCTTAAAAAGACAACACAATGAGAAGGGAAATTTTCAATTACAAAGACCATGCCCTCAGTTTCCAGGTTCATTCTGTAAACTAAAATTTTAATTCACTTTAGTCTTCTTAAATGGTGAAATTTGTGACTGAAGAAAGAGAGAAGATATTTTATATCCCAGTGTTCTGATTTTATTTTTGAAGATATTTTTATAATTGCTATTTGCATTATATTTGATTGTGACAGTCTTGCAGAGAACCAGCTCAATGCTAAGATCTTTTGAGATATGTATGTAGCATTTTGGCACATCAAACACAGCTCATGGTTTTTTTACATTGTTTGTCATAGTTCAATACTTCTTTGACATACATTAAAGACATCATCACAGATTTCAAAATGTTTTGACAAATCTTGTCTCTATATGCACTTTATGGTAACTTGAATGCAAAGCCATTTTGGCTACGTGTCCAAATTGAATAGTGCAAATTCTTCAAAATTTTATTCTGGAATATAAAAAACCTACTCCACCAAAGACAATTGCAGTAATAAATACCAGATTTGATTAGTTAATTTCTATTCAGCTCTACTGCCCCAAATATGGCGACCAAATCTGGCATAAAATATTATGCCACTTTACTACATGTGTGACAAATGAATTTATATTAAAAAGCTGTTCAAAATTAATGCTCACAGTGGACTTATCTGTACTGCTTGTGTTAATAGTCAGCACTGGATGTATTTTTCAACCACAGCTCATTCGAGTAAGCTTAATGTGATGGAATATGATAAATCAATATTCAGGCTGACGAAGCTGGTGTTTTCTGTGTTTTAATCTACGATGATCTTTAGCTTTTGTGTAGCTGTCTGCAATACTTTCTCTTTTTTGCAATATGTTCTTGAGTGAATAATGGCATTTAAGTTATCTCTGGCCTCTGTTTCAGTACTTGCTGAAGTAATTGGGAGTAGTGTGCTCTTTATATTTCTGCAGATTTAGGAAGACATAGTCACATAATTTACAGTCATAGGGTCAACCATTCTTTTCAATTCTACTCAACTGTATAGATCTCTTCAAACTTTGGAATTGACATTGGATAGGAAAAAGTATTCAGAATTCTCTTGTAGATAAATTAGCTTCAAAGGTCTCATATAAAAATAAACAATGTTTCTAATTATTAAATCCCATGAATGCTTTGTAGATAAGGGATCCATCTACAGGGGTTATATCAGGTACCTTGTCATAGTTCAACTAAAGGTGGGTTTGTCTTGAAAGTTGGCCAAAAGCAACTGATACAGAAATGTGAGAGCATGTGCTGACTATGAATGCTAGCAGAGACGTTCTGTCATTACTTGTGTTTTACCTAAACCATAAGGATAATCCATAGTACCTATCCTGTCTAGAGCTGGAGATGATTAAATACAAATGTTGCAATAGATTGTTCCATAGGCATGAAAGAAATTCAATGTGATAATATTCTGCAATAGGTTCATATAACTTACAGGCCTCTCTGTTGACTCCAGCTGGTACCACTGGCACCAGCTCTTTATATGTAAAGGGTGAATACACCACATTAAATGACAATAAAAGAAGCTTCCATTTTCTTTAATCAATGTGCAAATTAGAGCAAGAAGATAAAGTATTTCCTGCTTTATATGTATTAACACTAATATTAATAACTACACATTATGAATTAGTTTGAATGAAATAGACAGTTTTATGCAATTAAGATTTTTAAGTTAAGATAAACACTTAAGACAGATTTAGAAGGGCCGCTAGCATCATCATCACTACTTTCTGGCTCTGCATGAAGTCACGTGCTATGCTTCTTTTTATTGCTCATGTTCACCTTTGCAAATAGGGTTCTAGACCTGTTTGATAAAAGTGGGTTGAAGTTTTATTTATGCAACAAAATATATAGAGCAAGAACATTATTCTTTACACTTGCTCTCTCTTAAATTAGGAAAAAATGAATAAAAAAGCATCATAAATTAATTATCCAAATTAACGGTATTCTTGGCCAAAGTTTTCTAAATACAGTTCCTTTGTGTCCATTATTTGAAAGATTTAATACAATGCTGATTGCAGGAATGTGCTATGTATTCAGGTATTTCATCACAATGGAAGTTTGGATGATCATGAGAAATCCAGGAAAATAATTTAATTTAGTGTCATTTCAGAGCTTGCACTGATTCAGAGCCAAGTATGAGATGTTAAATATTTTTATTGACAAGAATATCACTGTGAAATATAAGTGCTGATCATTAATTACAAAATAATCTGAGAGTAATTGTACTTATATTGCCTTGATACACATTTAAAATTTGAATAAAATGTTTTCTTAAGAGTACTGAGTTTTTTTGAAAAGTCAACTTTGGATCACCTTTCACCCACAAATTAAATCATCAAAACCTCTAGATAAAGATAGGTTTATGTAACTGGTCGATCTGAGTTAGTTGCCTAAATCACTGAGGTTACTGGTCTACTAAAATTCTTGGCTAAAACCCAGGATATTTTATTTCAAGCTTAACTAGTTGCATTTTAAATAAGGCCTGGTTCATCCTTACAGTCTACGAGCAGCTGAAATACTGATAATGAGAAAGGAGTAACTTTATGAAATATTTTCTTAAGGCACATGGACTGCAGAGTCATAGGTTTATGGACCAGTGAATCACAGGGCTGGGACCAATTGCATACTTAGGACAGAATCAGTTACATCTTCTAAAATATTTTGTGCACAAAAGATTTTTTTTCCCAGCTACAATAGTTGTTCTAATACATAGAATTTCCTTTCTGTGCAAACCCTAATTTGCTTGTATCTTTAGATGAAGTTTTTGTGACAAAAATTGTATTAGTCATTGCTGAAATGTATTTTTGGCCAGCCTCTTTGCAAAAATTCTGAGAGCTTTACTCTCTGCGCTGTTCATTCAGGGAGTAACTGAATCAACATCAATGTCTTGCATATAGAAAATAGTTTTTAAATATCTCAGCTAGACCAAATGGAAGAAGTGTTTGCACTAATTGCTTGAATTTCTCTCAGACTAAGGGTCATTCCATGATTGCCATCCCTAAGGTTAACTTGACTTCCTGTAACTACTAGAACACCTCCCTGAAATATTCTTCTACTCCAGCCATATGTTCAGGATTAGTAACTTAAAGGTTGTTGTCATAGGAACCAATAGGAAGATTTTTTATTGTCCAGAGTTATCCTAAATAAAGGAAAATAATGTGGATAAACTATGAAATGTAGTTCTCATTAGAAGCCAGAAAACCCCTGCTCTAGTGGGGAAATATAGGTGAAAGAAAATATGTGCTGCAATGTAAAACTCTCTCATGTTGAAGTGTTGAAGAAAAGAATTTTTGCTAAGGATCTAAAGCTCATAGAAAAACCATTAAAGTTCAACAATGAGAGATTGTGTTTGTATAGCAGAAGCTTAAGAGCAGATGAATATGGTGTCTGGGCAAGTGCCCTGCAGAGCCACCTGAATGTTCTGCTTTTACCTACCACTGAGGGCTTCCGATTTGCTTGTCAAAGTTACAGCACTTTTGCTGGTGGAAATTTCTTTTTGCTTTCAGCTAAATAAACCAACCTGAACAGATGGATCACGACAAAAGGAAAGCAATGTTGTTGTTTAATTTATCTCTTCCTATGGAACTCTTATGTACAGTCAGTCATGTCTCTACACAGGGGGTCTCTTTGCTATTAATTCATAAGCAAAAGATCCATGGAGGCCAGTCAGCACTGGCCTGAGTAACTCACAGATACCAGGGAAAGTAAGATAAAATATTTAGTAGGAGTGGAGGGAGTGGCAGGGGTCAGAGAAGTTCCGAGTAGGAAATTTATTTTTTGTGCATGTTTCTTCTGGCTTCCATTCTGGTTTGGACTTAGTATAGACAAATGTATGCATAAACTATAAAGGGATTGTTGAACAGGTAAAGTATTTTAAAATGTAACTATTTAAAACCCTTAAAAGCCAGTTTTTGATCAATATCTGAAAATGAAGCCATCATGAAGCCATCACTGCCTTTTTTTCTCTTTTTTAAGTTTGTTTTTTTTAACCGACGTGGAATGTTTATCCAAAACAAATGGATATGGAAAGTTATGGACCTTCCTACTTTTATTTCCACCTCAAATATTTAACATTTTTTTAAACTTCCTCTTTATACTTCTACTATCTAGATTTTTGGAATTAGAATAGAAACACGTTTCTCGTCTTGTCATCTCACTTGATATCACAACAGATCTAGGAAGAAGAATCAATTCCCTTTTTTTAGTGCATGAACTTCTGATTCTACTTTTATTTTAGTTTTACTTTTTGGAAGATGCATTTTTAACTGTTTAATATTGCCGAGTAAATTATCTCTAAATTAATAGATGAGGAACTGCTTGTTTAACCTATTGAATAATTCTTATTTCTCATGAGTGAATGATGTATTACTTTATTCCCTTCCTCCTTAAACAGAAATAATCATTAGCTTTATGAAACCAAATATCAGTACTGGCTTATATTAATGCAATTGTTTGTAGAAAACATAAATTTTCCAAATGTTATTTGGGAATAAACCAAGTTTGCTTATTATTAGGATATAAAAAGCCTACTCTTATTATCCCCTGCATTTTTGAATGGTACTTCTGCTTTATCAATCTCTTTGAAGAATGATTATAATCATCCTTAAAGAATTATAATAAATAAATAATAAACACAGCAGGTGTTTAGCTACTCATCCAGGTATTACTTCTCTGCAAATAACAATCTTTTCTGAATCACATATATAAATAAATATATTCCCTCTGCCATACTATTTAAAAGGATAAGAGGAATAAACTGACAAATTACTTCAAAATAATTTTCAAATTGCAAAAAAATGTCAGTTTTGGTTTTATTCTGTCATACTTTCCATTCTGTAAACTTTAAATATACCTTTAAAATTTCTTTTAGATACAAGACTGGAATCATATAAAACAGCAGATTGTTTATTATGTCTTTTAAGTTTTCTACAAGCATAAACTGCTTAATCTTCATGCTGTTTTAACTAGCATTCTTAGCTGAAATTTCTGCCCTGGATAGGATAGCTCCAGATCTCTGTAGATTCTATTGTCATTTTTAGACTTCCATTTAACCTCGAACACTTAGTTTGGCAACTGCTAGCTCCAATTTCTACTAGCCCATTCAAGCATCTGAATGTGATTCAAAATTTCTTGGATATTAGGATACACCTATATTCATCTGACACTTTATTTTGTCATCATCTTTCCTGATCTAATGAAATGCAACCAAATAGCCCCTGAATGGGTTCCTGGCTCTGCCTTTTTCTTTGTCATGATACATTCAGTGGGAGCTGTGAGTTAAGCCTAGGTTTGTTCTGTTTGTTTTTATTTGAGAAAAGTGTATTTACTTTCTTTTCCTTCCTTTTGGGGAGGGAATTTTTTTACTATTCATCCTCTCTGGCCTTTTAGCTGTTGTTATATATTGACAAACATATTCTGCTTGGCTATAAGTTTGACCAAAAGACTGTCTGGTTTTATTAGCTGATGAACACTTGGTGTATTCCAGTTGTGTTGCAGATTTCTGAGTCTGCAGATCCTGTCCTGTGCCTAAGTATTTCAGAAGTGTATGGACTTCTGTGACTTTATCAACAAATTGAAAGCATTTGCAATGGCTCCCTTATGCTCAGTAACATTCAGAGCTTGGCTGTCGTGCTATGAGACAAAATCCAGCTACACAGAGGCAGTCAATGCCAAGCGGAAAGCCCTGGTTGGCAAAATCCACAATGAGTGTGCCCTGCAAACTGTTCAGAAACTTAATCCTATTTCCTTAAGAGCAGGTCACAGTGTTCCCCACTCCATGTATGTATTCTTGACAGATAGCTGGCTTTTCAGCTGATTTGGTTATGATTTGAAGAGAGAAAGAAATATAGTCCTAAAAGTGGCTATGCAACAGGCAGAGGTATGTAACTACAGCCTCTGTGGTCTTCATTGTTTAATTCCTCACTCCTATTATACTTCACAGAGAATCTCAAAGCATCTGCAGACATACAGACAGTTTCACATGTGGGATTTGGAAGTGCTGGAAGCACTCAGTCGTGATTATTTCTTAGGAAACAGGTTATTTTTCCAGTATTTTCAAATATTCAATGCATCAATCTCTTGACGAGTAAATCATTGTAATGCCATTTTATCAATGGAGGTAATCTGGCTTATACTAGCAGAGCTCCTGATTAAATAAAGATTTTTCATTTAGTAGTAATGATAAGGGAGAGAACTTGGCCTGTGCCTGAAGTCCTATCTCTTACTTAGTGAAGATTCAGTGACGCTGAAATGTCAAAATAAAATGTTTATGCTGTGCACTCTGAACTTGATTTGTTATTGGCTACCAAATAATTCAAAAATATTCACTGAAAATAAGTTTGTTAACACTTCTATTTTTACTTAAGTTTCCTGTATTTTAGTTCCCTTCAGATTTTCTTCCACTGTTTTGCTGAGAGCATTGCCTGAATTAAAAGCTCCATTGATGAGTGGAAAATTTCACCTGGATCATACTGTCAGTTTGTAGGATATCTGTTGCATCTGCTGCTAGGTGTCTGTCACTTGCAAATCCACTTGTATATTGAAGACTGCTGTCTCATCTGTCCTCAAACAATCTACTCAGCCTTCAGTTAATTTTCCTGATCTTCATGATATCATACTTTGCTGGGTCTTGCATTACACCTTCATAATGTCTAGCTCATCCTTGTTTGCTTTGTGTGCATCTTTACCTTTCAATATCATATCAAAATTATACATCTTTAAAAAATATTAAAGTGTATCAGAGCTATTGCATATATGACAAAAGTTTGTAATAATCTTGATATTTAGGATATTACAGTGTTGAAGAGAAGTAGACAAAAATTTCTGTAGGGAAAACTTTCTCTTTACTTTAGAGAAAAAGCATAATACTATTAGCTGAGTGCTCGCTTATCCATGTCCTCTCCCATTTTCAGTCTGCACAGTCAGTGCTAGAAGATTTAATAATTTTATTCCTTGTAGATCAGAGCGATTGTTCTTATCACATTTTTATTTGAAATTATTTAAAATTGGTATGTACAAGGCTTTTCTTAAAGGCTTTATAAGGAAGACAACCAGATCAACAACTATTTTTTTAAATATACAGAGGTCATAAAATTATTTTTGTTTTGGCTGTAGTTCTATTTCATTAATGCACTACTACGTTTTTTACTTTTCTTTGTGTTCATAATATTCACATTTTCAATTTGCCTGCTTTGCTTCTGACCTCATGATGAACCTGATCCATTGCAGACTATGCAGTAGATGACAAGTGTATTTTCTGCACAGAATGCTCCTCTAGGGTTCCTAATTACAGTTTAAGAATTTTGTATATTCCCCAGGACCTTCTAATCTTAGGAGCACTTAAAAGTGCTTGCAAAGCATTATTTAAATAGACTGAATGATTAGAGCTTACAAAAAGTATAATTTTACGAGTTTGTACATGCACACGTATATATTGTTGACATACAGGTAACATAAAAGCTGCAATAATGAGCTGAGTTATTTGGCAGTATAAATATTAGAGCAGACTATGGATTACCAAATGTAACAGGTGAAGAAGTATTTTAATAACAACCTTGTGTAGTCAGCCATGGAAGAGCTTAGCTGTCATGGAAAATTAAGCTAAGCCCTGAAATCTCTCTGACTAAGGAGATGTATAAAGCTTGGATTGAACATCTGCTCGCAGAGAATTAAATATTCACCATAAATTGGTATTTGTAGTCAAAGATGAGTGTTTTAAACATCATAAAATTGCTTATTGTATGACAAAGCTGATGCAAATTTATAGTTAGACACTTTTGAAGGTAATTCATGTGACTGCTTTGTAAGACCTGGTTCTGGAGACAGTTTAGTCCAACTGAAATCAAAGAGGAAATCTGTATAAGTAGTAAGAAGTTGAAATGTTTGAGGCCTGAAATTAGATGAAAAATACTTTATAAGAGAATTACAGATTTTTTTTTCTACTTTTATATTTTAGTTAAAATATTTATAGTAAGATGGGACAGTAATGGAATGCTGAGATAAAAAATATTTTATTAAAAGAAAAAATAGTGGCAACAAATTTTTATTTTAGCGAAGTATTGTCTCTTGTATAATTTTCACCTCTTTCAATTGTGGAAAGAGTGGAAATCTTATCATTTTAAACATAGTCAAATGGGAAATTTAAGACCAGTGTTTCTTGTAAAACGTATTTCATTAGGCAGCCATTAGGTATCAGGTAATATAATTTTCTCCAAACATTTTGGCTCTTTACAGTCTTTCTCATGGCATATGTACACTACATGCATTGTTATTCACAGGAACTTATATAAACATTAAAACTTTATGAAAATACAGCATTTAATACCTACACAGTGCCTGTTGGTGTCTTAAGAAGTCACAGCAGCTACAGACTTTGCACCTGATACAAAAGACTAAAGGATGGGTACTATGTAAAAATTAGTTTGCCATTATATGTTGGGAGTTTCTGCCTCAATATACTGACTTTTTACTTGCCAAATCTTCCATGTGTAAATAATAGGGGCTAAAAGGACTTGGAATCTGGACTGGAAAAAAGCACTGGGTTCAGTATTTGTCTGGAGGGTCCTCTGTTAGCTCCAAGCCATAATGGATTTACAAAGAAATAGATAAATACACTTTGAAACATTTAGGTTCATCTCTATAATGTGGGTTTCCTTGAAGCTTTGTGCAGCTGTGCAGGTGCACAGCCTCTAAAGATACAGCCCTAACATTTCTCTGGCTCCCTTTAGATTTGAAGAGTTTTATCATAGGAGAAGTGGGCTGGCTGTTTGTATCCAAATTGGGAATTCAAGGAAGTTGTCAAGTTAGCTATTAGCCAACAAATGAATGACAGTGTATATGAAGTAGAGTTCATGTTTCTGGATGATGAAAATTTCATTAGAGTCTATTTCCACTATCAATTATTAAATAAATTCACTGGAGTATTTTCCTTTCTTGTCTTACTAAAGACAAATATACTCTGAGGAAGTGTATGCTAACCCTGGTTATGCATCACCAGATTTGGAAATAAAAGGTATTATATCCCTTTTGTGCCAAGGAGATTTCCTAGAGTACCTCACTAAAATTCTGTGTCAGATGCTTATGCTTTTAAGGAATGAACTCTTGTCAAAGGAGTACAAAACATTAAATACATAAAGAAGAGTTGCAAAATGGATAGGAGGGAGTAGCAAATTCTTAAACCCTCAGACAGACATCTGGAAAAATTAAAACTGAGTAAGGAGGGTAAAATTGGGGATTTTGAAAAGATATCAGTCTTCAGTAGTGGGTGTTCCAGCAATTTATCTGCCTAATTGAAAGGAGAATATTAACAGTAACATAAAACTTTCAGATATTTTCTGTGTAATACTCAGAACCTATGTCCTTTACTTTCTGTTTTCCTTTAGCTGGGTCCATACACAAAGACTGAGCCTTGTTCTGAGCAAAAATGTATCCTCAACTGAAGTATACAAACCTACACATTTTTAGTTGGAATAGCTCACTGTTTTCAAAGATAGGTCACATTGTTATGTGTTATTTTCCTATCGAGGTTGGTCATTCTTTTTCTTAATTTTCTGGTTTTGGTTCTTTTTGTGGGTTTTTGTTGCAGAACACTTGTTTGAATATAGAGAGAGATAACTGTATAGTTGATACAACTGTAGAGAAAAACAGCTGTGAAAGAAAGAAAGGTTGCTCTAGGATTGAACCCACTTCTTGCTGTGATGGCAAGAATCTAATCTCAAGGCTGTGATTTGTGCTTGACCCATGCTGTTCTTTACAACACTGTAAAGCTAAACAGTTAGAAATTTTTCTCATAAATAGTCCACAAAACAGCTTTGATTTCCCCTTACACAATAAGAAGAGAACTTTCAAACAGTACTTGGGGAATAGTATTCTCTTGGGAAATATTAGTGTGCGTCTTTGGAAGGTGATAGAACCATTCCGTTTTAGACCAACTTTATTTGTAATTATTGAGTAATAGTGTTGACTAGAATTAAAATCAGCTAGGCTGGACAGATGCAGACTGTCCTCCACAAGATATAGTTCAAAGCAATCCATTTCAATCCTTTAGTAAGTACATTGTGCAGAGTTTTAAATAGGAATACAGGGTAATTTCAATATGAGAATAAATCCATACAAGGATTCCAAACATTTATTCTGACAAGATTATTGTATTCTACAAGGAAATGGAATATGCATTAACCTTTACTAAAAAAAACCCTGGAAAATATAAAGGATGTTCAAAGCTTGTTGTCTATACAAGAAATCCCTGGGAATGTTTTGACAGTTACAAGAAAATAGGAGAAGTTGAGGGGTTTCTCATAATCTCTGTGCTCTTATGTGTTAATATGTTAATACATTCTACAAGCACATAAGCCTTTACTCACTTGGAATTTTGAAAACTGAAGCTAAAGCCTTTGGGGCCTAGACACACCCTGGAAGACCAGCAGGCCAAGTACTCTGTGTGGCTAACAAACTAATCTTGACAAAAATCAACCAATGCCACATCCATCAAAGACAGCTGTCAGTTCACTAGAGCTGCCTTAATCTAGAGTACTATCAATGCTTTTTTTCACTTCAGTCTGTGCCAGCTCATGATCTAATTTGTTGTACTAAAAAAAATCTCTCAAACTCCCTTGATGCTAGTGATACTGCCCACTTTGCAGATCTGGGTCAGTAAGATACCAAATTGCTATATGGAAGGCAGAGGGGGAAAAAAAAAAAAATCAATGTAATCCCAAAAGACAGAAAGGATGTTGCCAAAGACTGCTAATATTACCGGGACTTACTATTTGGGAATAGAGTTTTAACAGGCAATCTGAAAAAAAGCCACAGATGGGAAAAGAAATGTCCAGTTTGCTGTTCCTTCTCTGACATACTGATCATATGCTTGTATCAATAGATAACTTTCCTCAATGGCCTTTTTTTCCTCTCCCTCTCTCCTAAAAAACACAGTTGACTGAAACTAGTAGAAACCAGTGGAACTGGCTACATCAACTAGAACTAGGCATAGATTGATTTGGGATGAGGAACTGAACACAGTTCTGCTCATACATTTGCTCTTGTCCTGCAGGCTTCCACTTTGTTCTGACTTTCTGGACTAAAGGGTTAATACTTCATATAACAGAGTGAGAATTCCTGTAACTGTAAAACCTATTGAGCTATCTGTGCAGTTGCAAAAAAATGTGAGTGGTAACAGGTGGAGAGCTACATTTGCAAAACTTCACCAGTCACATTGAGGGTCTTTCCAGCGGGAAGTAAAGGGATGGAACTTCCATTTTAAGATTTCCCTTTATTGTAACATTCATCAAATATTTCAGTCTGAATTGTCTCAGCTTTTCTCCATAGTAGCTGGTTCAGGGCCATGTTTTGGATTTGCGCTGGAAACTATGTTAACAATGCAGGGATGTTGTTGTTATTGCTGAGCAGGGTTTACAGAGCATTAAAGCCTTTTCTTCCCCTCAGGTGGCCCCACCAGCAAGGAGGCTGGGGGTTCCCAAGGAGCTGGGAGGAGGCAGTTCTGGTACAACTGATCCCAACTGACTGTAGGGGTATTCAAGGCCACGTGGAACCAGGCTCAGCAATAAAGCAAGGGGCAGTTTCACCAGGGGGCTACTGCTCAGGGACAGGCTGGGCATTAGTTGAATGGTGGTGAGAAATTGTTATCATTTGCATGACTTGCCTTTCTTGGGTTTTATTTCTGTCTCTTTGTTACTTTCCTTCTTGTTTCAATTTATTATTTTTTACTATTAATTATTTTATTTCAGTTGTTTAATTATTCATCTCTTAACCCAACAATTTTCTCCCTTTTACCTTTCCCCTCTATCCTGCTGCCGAGGAGAGAGAGTGAGCAGCTGTATGGTGCATAGTTGCCAGCTAGGGTTAAAACATGACACTCTGCCTTTTTGAAGAATTCCAGCATAATCTTCTGATAGTTTTCAATTTTATAATGAAATGAGCTTGGACCATGTTGAAGTTTTCTGATAGATGCTATAATGAATTTCTAAGATGATCTTTAAGTTGTGATTAATAAATGTGGCAGAGATCTCTGGTCTTATATCTTTAACTGGAAAAACCCTGTTTTCCAAGTGGGTAAAGGCTTATATTTAGTAATAAAAGCCCACCTATCATTCATCAGTTTACAGCCTCATTATACATCCACTGTTGAATTTTCTCAATAACACTACCCCATTGCAAGATTATTTTGGGTTGCTAGAAGTTCATCTTTGTCTCACATCTCCTCTATTGTCTGGGAAATGGTAAGCCTCAGACATTTCATGACCATAGTCACATCTGAAATCAATGGGAACATTTTAGCTGATTTGGCTGGATTATCCTTCTTCTCCCATTACATCATGTATGTTACACATTGCTGGTATGCTGATGTGAATTAGCAGAGCAAGATAGTCATCCACCAGATCTGTTCTGGGTTTGTCCTCCATCCATGCTTCTCTGAGTAAAGAGTCTTTCTTGGAAGGAACATGCATTGGTTCTTTTCTGTGGTCTACCAGAAGGAAAGTGAAGTGAATCAAGTCCTCATGCTTCTCTAGGAGAGAGATACTATCACTGCCAAGTAAACAGAGCACTCACAAAAAGGAAAAGACAGTAACTGCTCAAGGAAAATGACTTAAAATTGAGCTAGTCTGTGGAAATTAGCATTTTTATTTACAAATAATAATCATTGTTACTTTCAGCCCCTTGGTTAACCTTACTTCTTATGGAAAAGTTGAATTCTGAGCCTGTCTGTCCTAGGTTACAATGTAACATATTCCAGAAGGTCTGTATTCTATCCCCATCTTCATGAACTGTTAAAATTAGGAGGGGCAGTGTTTTCCTTGCCTCCTCCCCCGGACCATCTCCTGTTAATGGGCCATTAACACCTTGCCTTATGAGTCATAGATAACTCCCTCCGGGAGCCATTTGTGTTTAATGGGCCATTGTGAGGACCCACCCCATGACTCAGAGAATGACATCAGCCCATTGTGAGGACCCACCACATGACTCAGAGAATGACATCAGCCCATTGTGAGAAGCTCCGCCCAGGAGGAGGAGCCAAGCATTCCCACCGGGATATAATCTGGGCATTTGGACAGAACAGGCATCTGCCTTCTACTGGATTCCCAGAGGAGCAGCCTATTCTCCCACTGGATTCCCAGAGGAACGACCAGACCCTTCAACATCACTACTGGACNCCCTTTTTAACCTTTTTAATATTTTGGGGGGAAGGGTTTTGCTTTTTTTTTTTTTCTTTTCCTGTTCTAAAAGAAGCTCCTGCCCTGCTTGGCAGGCACCTGTCTTTCAAAACCAAGACACTGTCTTAACAGCCTGTGTCACCTATTCAAGAAAATAAGGTGATACAAAGCAAAATAATGTTAACTGTACTTTTAATGCAATTTGTGTCAATTTATAAAGAAGGTGACTGCAGAAATGGTCTGCTCTATTACATCAAGCCATGTACGCAACAAGTGGAATTGGGAAAGTGTCCACTTAGCCACTTACCAAGTAGTTGGTATTTGCTATAACCAAAAAACACACTAAGTTTCTACTTTCATTTTTATTTCTCCAAGCATTTATGGATTAGATAATTGTGAATGAATTCTTTTCCCTTTGTAAAATGAGAAGTTTTCAAAAGAACTAGAAAATTAGACTGTAAGAATTTTATCTCCTTTTAAACAGCATGTCAGATGAAAAGTCTGGCAAAGTTGTGTTTTGACAGGAAGGATTGCTGGTTATTTGGGAAAGATGTATTGTTCCTAAATGATTCATTAAGCTGGAATTTAACTCTCATTTTTTTCTGCAATTCTTTATCCTCAAGTCTCTAAATGCATATCACAATTTTAGTTTCTAATAACTGAAAGGCAGTTTTGACTATCAAAGTATTTCCTTTACTCTACAGGAGAACGATGAAAGATCAGTTGCAGCACTTCTACTGTTAAGTGTCAAATTATTTGCACAGCTTGGAAAACCTTGAAGGCTATTAAAAGACTAATTTCCAGAATATAAATTTGAAGAAAATGAAAATAATGTTATGATACATATTGGTCACAGAACCCACTCAACAAAGAAAGACATCTAGAAACAGAAATATTTTCTGTGTTACAGAAAATCTAAATAGGGACCAGATAATAATGTCAAATGAATGTTCAAGCAAATTAAAAAGTGAAAAAACCCAAACAATTTTATGTTCTGTAATTAAACCTATGAAACAATTGTCAATTTCCCTATAGTTATGCAAATGTGTAGGAGGAAAAGACCAGGTAAACTGAAACAACTGAAAAAAATCTCTGTGAGTTCTTCAGCTGTTAAGATCAAGTTAAAAAGAAATCCTCAATCATCTCAGTACTTTCCTGTGTTATTTGAGATTTAGAATTCCTGATTCTCTACATTTTTAATGATATTTAATAACCACTGGATCATGATTTGTGTGTGGATACAAAAAAAGAGCTATGATTTGAGAAGAAAAGAATGAGCATTCATATCCATACATCCGATCTGCACTGTGGAATGTTCTGTAATTTATCACTTAACATTTATAGACAACTAATTCCTATAAGCACATGCAATTATGAGTATCTCAGTGATGGATTTTCGTGAGATAAGTACTTACTACTGTGGGATCTAATGAGCCTGTAAGTTTCTAAAATTGAACATTATAAAAAATGGAAGATCCCAAGCTGCTAGTTCCCTTAGAAAACATTTTAAACTGGCAAGTTCTTGGCCTTGAGTTTGGAAATATGTGAAGAAGAGGGTTCTCCTTTCAACACTTCCTACATAAGCCCACAGAGGTTTACTATTTTTTTGTGATGTTCCTGGTAAACCCCTGATTGAATGGTGAATTGTAGAAGAATTTCTTATTGACCAGGGGCTTGCCCTTGGAGAGCTTGAACAGCCCAGGTTTGGCTGCTGAGACCTAGCAGAGGCCTGCAGGGGCCTGTGCCCTTGGAGTCACTTTGAAAGGACAGGGCATGAAGGTGAAGAGAAGCCTGAAACTTGATCTTTGTTTGTAATTATACCAATAGAATAAAAGTTTAGATACAAGTCAAAGAAGTGAGACTAATTAGGTGGGATGTTCTACAATGACTATGTAAACAATTTTCATCAGTATAAAAAATAGTCGTGACGAATAAATCTGTCTGCCATGAAGCTGTATCAGAGTGAGTGTTTACTCCGGTCAGCTCCTCAATTTTGGGACCCTGTTCCAGTGAATTCTCTTAAAAAGCATTGATTACCAATGAAAGCTACTTCTTATCCAAAGGGAAGGTGGAAGTTTTTAGACTTCAAGTCTATGTGAAATTTCGCTGAGCTAAATATTTATAATGAAGTTTAGCAAACAATGCTTGAATTACACTGTCTGTTCTATCATTTTTGTTTGTATACATCCAAAAAGATCATGTCTGTTGGTTGTAATGTGACTAAACATCATACATAAAAAGACACAGAGTTTGTAATTAAATCAGAAGTTTACTGTAAAACAAGAAGGTGTATATAGGGGTTGTAGAAAGAAATTAACAACAGGTCCAGAATTCTTTTTGTACACAGCCTAATGCTACTTCTCAGTCATGATTATTTTTTGAGCTAAAATTTGCCTCATAATTCAAAGTAAGAAATTAATTAGATAACTCTGTGCTGATAAGATTGAAAAATGTGGTTACTTTGCTGTGGGTTTTTTTGCTTTTTTTTAAAAGAAGACTTTGATACCACTCTATTTATGCCAGGAAATCAACTATAACTTCTGACAGTTTAAATTACATTTTTTGGATAGGAATTGTCAATTTATTGTTTTGTGTGACATCTCAAGTTTCGCAATATTCTATTAAATAATTTAGACAGGAACCTGTCTCATATAGTAGACAGATGACCTATGTGCATGTGCTTCTTTAAAACACTGATTTAGACATAATACACAGTAAATGTTTTCCGTGCATGGTGAGAACAATTAAACTCTTCTCTTTATGTCTAGAAAGTACATATTAAATTGAAAGTCAACATCACTGACCAGAGAGAGTCATATTTCACTGACAAGGTATATCTTGTTTCTTTTGATATGGGGTTCTGTGGCTGAATGTATGGTGACAACAATTATCGTATTGGGCAAATGAAAAATTATTTTTCAACCCAGAAGAGAGTATTTAGATTTAGGAAGTATTTAAGATGGTTAGCCACATATGTTTTCAAAACTAAACGCAAAAGGTAGGTGTGCAAACAACAAACCAATTAACAGAACTTTTCCCTTTCCGATTTTAGGCTAAATTCTGAGACTTTTATAGAAATTTTGGGAAAAAAGGGGCATCCAATTATGATGAATATCAAAGAGTCAGAAAGAAAAATAAAGATTCTATATTAATATTGAAACATATATTGTTATTGAATCTAAGAAAATATTTTGGGGTTATTTAATTTGTTAAATTTAAAATGTGAAATTTGAAATTAAATGCTTTTGCAAACAGAAGGAACCAATTATTTGGCTTCAAAGATGAAACTCAAACTTTCAGATTTTGAGGAATATGGAAGGATGTTTCTCTCCTTCCTCAAATGAAGAGAGTTTCTGCAAATTGATATATCAATCCTTCATAGCTGAATTCAAAATATACTGCTGACAAAATATTTTTTTGTGAAGAAATAGCTACCTTCAAGAAAAATCCTTTAAGGCTGAAAAGGATCATATCAGGCTATTTATTTCCTGATTCATTAGCTGAAGGCTCAATATCTCAGGAAACAAGGTCCTAATAGAAAATGGAGGTCAGAATAGACATGTCTGTTTCTTTCTTATGTTCTTTGTCTAATTTTGGTGGAAAAAAGGAAAACACTGCTTTTAGGCTTACATGCTATTTTCTGCCTTGGGTGAAATGAAACAAAGGTTCCTATGACCACATTAAAATAGGCCTTATAAAAGAAATATAAGTTCAACAGTAAGGGTAGAGCTTCAAATCAAACACAATAATCATCAAATTGTCATCACTTCAGGACATATCATACCCTTCAACTGCATCCTCTGTAATTGAATAGAGCTGCCCACATACTCTGAGGGCAGAATACAGCTGTGAAATACTGAAAAACTTGCATATTATTCTCTGGAGATTTATGGACAATTCAAGAAATGATTGTCCCTTAGGGAAACTAATGGTTATATTGTTAGATTAAAAAAAATGTTCATTTGCTCATTTGTGTCAATCCTTCTTTGGATCCAACACCAAACAGGACACCATTACTGAACTTATTTACTCAGGGAGGTATCCACTTGCTCCGTTTTCACCAGCTGTACCAGTGTACATGGAATATGTTAAGCAGGCAATCTGCAATATCTAAAAACTGATGTTCTCCTGTCCCTTTACTGCTAGAGAGAAGAAAAGGGTGAGGAAACCAAGAGAAGAGGGCTGTTTGGAAAAAGAGTGGCATCAACATAATCCAAGAAGTTATGTTGATATAAGAAATAATGAAGATATAACCAGCAGTCTTATGTAAGGACAATATGATTTCCAGAGCCTAGGCTAAAAGTTCTTCAAATAGTAATTATGGACACTGAAACTAAGCAAGTGAACAAGAGTTCTTACTCTCCATATCAATTTTACCTAAAAGAATGAAATCAAGATGGACAGTGGCACTGTCTGGGAATGATTCTTATGGTTAGGCAGGTTAGGAAGAGCACTTCTGGTTCATCTACCCTTCTTTCACTGTAGATATACCAGTTGAAGCTGCAAAATTTATCTGTATTTTGGATGGCCTTAAAGATTAGCTTTGTTCAGCATCGAGGCTGTACTTTGAAACTGTGGATAGAGAAGCCAAAAAAATCTCTTTTTTAAACCCTCAGGAATAATATTGCTCTGAGGTCCTCCCTGCACAGTACAAATATTAGGCCATGACTACTATCTATAAGGCTTAGAAATTTTAAATTATAGTTTAAAAATTAATATTTAAAGAATATATGTTTTATGATGTATAGTGAAATCAGCAGCTGGAATTTTAGGAGTTAAGCAGAACCACAGTGCAGTGATAAAGTATTTCACTTACAGATCTTGAAATCTGTCTTAATCCAAATGGGAGGAATCCCGCTTCCATCAACATTAAAAGATCTGGAATTGCTTTCTGTTGACACAATTTCCAAATAATGATAATGTTTTTTCATGTAAGGAAATGTTTTTCTAGATTAATTTTGGATCAGATTCTGTTCAAGGTGGACTGAAAATAAAGCATTTAAAAGAAAATCATTCTCAGCAATAAACAGTGCTGTATTTTTTTTTCTCTGGAAGGTTGACCTCTCTGGCTAAGATTTCTTGTGGTATTGATTAGGATTGTTTGCACAGTGGCAAGTCCAGGACAGGAAATAGCTTTAACCAAGAGGAGAATTGATATTAGGCAGGATTACACACACTGTCAAGATTTTATTCTGAATTACATCCTTACGGTTAATTGATATATACTCATGAAGTAATACAAGCACTTTAGTAAGAAGAAATAAGAATGGAAAAGTCTTCATTATCATGAAAAGCCCTATATATTTAGCTAAGGTTTAAATTTGTCACATTTTTGCAGCTGATGCTCCAGCTGCAAAAAAAACAATGTTAGCCTTCCAGACAAGGTTATGTAGGTTATACTCATCTGAGTCATTGCTATGTTCTTATTTAATCAGATTGACTTAAACTAGGTTGTAAACAAATGCATATTTGCTAGAGTGGGGAAAAAAANCAGCAAAAAAGCAAAGTTGTTGCAAAAAGAAATTTGAAAAGAGATGGGAGGTGACTTCGTAGTTTTCTGCTTTGATACAGTTTTCTCAGAAAGAAAATTTCTCTTCCCTCTCTTTTAAATCAGTGCTTTTTTTCCTCCTACAGGAGTCTTAAATTAAAAATTAAGGATCTGAGCTGTTTAGATTCGGTAATTTTAATTTTTTTTTTTTTCTGGAGGTAAGTCAACCAATAGAAAAATCTTTTATCAGACAATCTTGGTTACAACAAGATTTGCATGCTCTAGGTGGCACATGATACCTGTGTGGTCACTCTTCTTGTTCATATTATGAATCAGAATTTCTTCTTAAATTGATGCAATTGTTTTTTCTCTTCACTCTGAAGGTAATCATATCCTAAGTTCCCCATACAACCCCTTTTTTTCCTAGCAAATTTATTTTCACAGTTTGGGTAAACTAAACTGGAAATAAATATTGCTTGATTGTCAAGTGGATTGTTGAATCTGTCTTTTGCCATTTTCAAAGTGCAGCTCTAGAAACAACAATCCTTACTAGCAAAATTGCATTACTACAAGTATACAACTGCTTGCCATGCAAAAGACCATTAATACAATTCTCTCACAGAAACTTTGGTAGCACTAAAGATATACTTCAATTTGGACTTCAAACCATGAAGACAACTTTACTCTTTGAATAATATAAGAATAAAATGGGTTTGCATTATGTCTTCTTGATCCCAGGAAAGTGACCTATAACTGATGGTGTGAAAGTCTCCAGCAGAATTTACCCTTTCTATTAGTAACATAATTGAGACCAAAATCAGGCATGTTGCCCCTTTTGCTCACTTTCTACCACAAATTGACTCAGTGCTCTAAGATGAATGTAGTTCTTTCTGATTATTTCCCATGGTTTGAGCAATTTAGCATTTCACTTTGCTGGAAAAATGGCAGTCTTGAAAAATAAAGAATCTGACGCAGTAATGGCAGTGAAAGAATGAAAGAGGAAACTGCTGTGCCTGCTCTTTCCCTCTTCTCCTTACTTATTAATCTGTATTTTCTAAACTGAGAAAAGGTTACAAAGTGTATAATGACTGTGCTTTTACCTATGCACTGCCATTGTGTATTTTGCAGTTTTGTGGGAGTATAAGCACAGTTCTGATGCATGATTTTGTAATTAATCTTTAAAGAGCTTCAAAGTATTTTTGTTACATCTGTGTTAATAACATTAAGAAAAAAAATTAAAAAGAGGAAGAAAAGGAGTCATTGTGACTCACAGCCAACACTGTGCTGTATATAAAACTAAACTGATGCACTGGACAAAGGAATTAAAATATATGATTTTTGTTCTGACTGAGCATTCTTTCTGAATCATGATAAAATGCAGTAATTTAATGAATTCTACAAAAATCAGATACTTAGGTACATGCTCCCTATACCTTGCTTCTGAATTTGTTGCCCAAGCTGACTATAGAAACAAATGTAGAGCTGGAGGGAAAAGTAAACTGCATATGTGATTTGAGGACAACAGATGGTCCAGAATAGGAAAGTCAGTACAAAGACTTTTTTAGATCTTAAAACTATTGATATGCTAACACATACCACACAGGA
>VXBU01012579.1:491-20913 GCA_013400315.1 Bombycilla garrulus | reverse complement strand
CTGCCATTGGAAAGAAAACATCAGCAAAAAATCAAAATAGAACTTCATTACATTGTCTGAAACAAGCCTAAGAAAAATCCTGAAACAGGCATGGATTCAGGGAAATGTAAGAAAAACTTATACCTTTGGTATGAAAAGGCCACATATTCTGTATGGCCACTATTATCAACATACTGGAATTAGAAGCTTTGGGTCATGTGGGGGCCAATGTTTTTCCTGCAAGAAAATCCTGCCATAAACACACATTTATACTCCATCAAATATACATCAACTTGACTTTCAAATGGACATGTTGTGTGTTCCTGCAGTGGTGCAATGTATTTGAAACCGGTGAAACACAATGTAGAGCATTCCTACCAAATGGTAAACTTACTGTGTAATTTCACTTGCGTCTCTGATAAAATGATCCAAGTGAGGATTCCTTCTAACCTGTCTCCCATAATGTTCAGAGGGATGAAAAGGACCAGGTGTGTTCTACCTCCTTTCTAGAAAAGCCTTAAATTCCATTGTTATCACAGCAGAAAGGACAAGAGAGTCTGCACTGCCCTTCAATTGAAACATTTTAGTTTTTAGAATCCATTGAGCTTTTGGCTGATCATCATATGCCACAGCTTACATATAGCATAAATAAACCCACTCTTTGCTCTGACAACCTTTTCTGGTTCGATACATACAATTTGTTATGTCATCATGTATAAAACAGGGAGGTACGGATGTTCTTTTCCTTTGTCAAAGGGAAATACAAAGTCTAGCTTTCCTGTTTCATTAAAATGCTCAGATCTTGACATTTTCAAAAGAATTTTCTAGATCTGTACATAGATAGATCCACAGATCTATCATAAAAAAACACAGAAACACTTTTACGACTGCACTAAATGCCCAAAAACTTTATCAAACACACTTAAGCATCTAAAATGCTCCATTAGACGCTTCATTTAAGAATGTAAAGGAAGACAGTGGCTTGCTAAATGCTTTAGAGATGTTATGATAACTTGGAAATAGTTGCTAATAACATGACACTTTGCCATTGGCAAATCTATCAGACAGCTGTAAGGAAAACAGTTTGCTTTACTCTGCTGAAGTACTTTTGTAAAATATCTGATCACCCTGCTAAGCAAACAAAGCATTTCAGAGGTGTTAAGCAGTAGGAAAATACATGCCCAAATAGACATTTGAAGGAGCTGCAAATAAGAGTAACAGATAATTCACTTCCTTGACTATAAATTTGGGAGATGAGATTTTCAATATTCCTCATAGACTCTGGTGCACAAGTCCCCAAAGGATGTGGGCTAGCCAATGAAAATAGAGTCAAATCCTATCAAGCATCCTTATTAAAGCATCAGAGAAAGTAAAAAAAAAAAAAAATCTAATTATACATTACAAGTATATTTAAAATGACATTTTTCTCTTTAATTCCAGACACAGTATAAATTTCTTTCATTATCTGGTGGGGCAGCAGTGCAGATTCTCAATATTTTACCTGTTTTCAGCAGACACATGCTTATTTTAGTTTTTTAAAAATTCTTACAGGGTGTAATTGTGTTCTTCAATTCTAAGAGAGGATTAATGGTGTCATCCTTGTTTTTATTATTCCAAGTTTCTACTATTTTGGATCAATAACTTAATTTCAGCAATTCAATGTAATTAACCACATAGCATAATATATTCTGGTGGAAGGACACATTATTTTGAACATTATGTAGCTTTAGACCACCAGTTCTTTGGATATAATTTTCCACATATGCTCTAATTTTTCGTTTTGTGATTCAATCAGTAAAAATTAGGCCTTAATGTATCAATAAAACTCAGTTCAACTCACATTTATTGCCAGATTAAGTGATCAGATTTCAAAAATATTCAATTCCCTGACAGACTGATCCTTTTTAAAAACCTGAACCAGATTTATGTGCCCAAATATGAAGACTTGAATCTGACTCTAAAGTTTGAACAGTTAATTGCTTGATTCTTTATTTTGTAATGAAATATAGCATGACCACACAGATCAAAGGGTCACTGAATCCTAGACAGTCAAGGTATATTGAATCATCTCTCTGGTATTATTGAACATAGAAAATGTGAATACAGCCTCTCCTGTTGCTGAACTTTTAGCAATCTCAAATAGTATTATATCCTCTTTGCTTATTCACACAATACATTTAGTATAATTTCTGGTCATTGCAGTAGTCATCTAGGCTACTTAGGACAATTTAAGAACCATATGTCTACTAGGCAGAGGTTTCTGTGCTGGTTATATACTTCTGGCTTTCACCATTGTCCCCATGCAAATGTTTCATAAGCACCATTCACTGGGGTCTGTGTAGCCCATTTGGATCCTCACACAGGAAATGAGAGCTAAAAATAGCTTTTCATGCTCTCAGCCCTAGCCTTACGGTTCAAGTCAGCATTTGGAGAACAGAAAAGATTTATCAAAACAGGGATGGAACTTCCATACCTACATACCAGAATTTATTAGGCAGTCTCAGTGTTTTTGAGCTCTAATTATCAGCTTTGCAGCAGCTAACCTTTATTTTATTAAGGATTAAATATTTCCAAATTGTAAATAGCCTCAGCCAAAATATTTTTCTTACCCAGAAACTGTCCATCTTTTACTGCTTTTTTGGGCTTTAGGGAGCTCACAAATGGAATTGAATGTGATTTATTATGAAACATGCTGTTAAAAATAAAACGTTAGAAATAGCACATTTCTCTCTAGCAGGGAATGACTGATCGTTGCAGCATATAAAAACCAGGATGTTAGCAAAACACAGTAAAAAACCATGTTAGAGTTGCTGCATATAAAACCAGAATATTTTGTGGCTTAAAACAGTGTATATCTTCCAAAACAAGGATGTAGCATCCTGGAAAATATTTTAAGGTGTAAGGACAGAAATGATGCTATATCTTATAGTATATTAGGTTCACGTGTCTTTTCTTAGATATATTTTCAGCCATCAGTTTTTAAAAGGATTATGCTGAAGAATATCTGTTGGTAATTATCTGCTGCTGTAAAACTTTTTGTCATCTTAGAAATGTCTAATGGCAAAATATTCAGAAATTGATTTTTAAAAAGATTTGTTACCCTGATATTATAATATTATACTAAACCTTTCCATTTTCCTTTCCTGAACACAAAAAGAAATAACACTAAAAATGAGGCAGCATGTTTTATTTTAGCTGGTCTAGGTAATACCTGCCTTTGAATTTATGGGGATCCTTTTGCTCTTGATTCCACCTTATTTGCTCTAACTCTGTTCTTGGCATCATAACCACATTCCTGGGGCAAAAAATTCAATTTAAAATTGGAGCACACATCTTGTCAATCCTAGTACCACTGAAAGCTGAGTTAGGGCATCCTGCTCCACTGCTCTTTCAGTGGCATTACAAAGAACTAGAGAAATGTAAACAAGATTCATCATGGAACTGGATAACACATCACCCGACTTGAAAGCATGTTACAATTTCTGCCATAAGGCCATCTTGTCTTGACAGTGGAACTCTGTTGCCTAGTTAAATACACTGTTGTTAAACATAGGTCTCATAAATATCTGTAGTATTGGAAAAACACCACAAAAACTGCAGAAACTGCAAACCCCAAGTTTTAGAGTATATGTATCTTTTCTATTATGTGGAAGTGCATGAAGTGAGAGCTTAGTTTTATTACTATAGATGATCATAATCTATTGATCTCAGTTAAGTTTTTTCCTCCAATGTCATAGGTGAACCTGACCTTGCATTCAGTGTGTGACCATGCATGGCCAAACAAATAATCATGAAATGCATCTAGACCGCCATGCTGAGGTTTTGTTAGACAGCTTTCAGAGGCTTGTTTATTTTAATGGAAGTTGCTTTATTTATATGATTTTTTACTCAAAGTTTCAAAGCTGCCTAATGCAGAAAGTGTTCCTTATGGGGAAATAGTCACCTGTATTATGGGTCTAGCATGACATCTGATTCTGTGAAGTGAAATTCTTCCCATTCTGCATTTACAGACATATTTTGAAGGTGGCATTTTTTTCCGGTCTCCCATAGGCTTTCTGGTATATTGTACCTCTCTTTGAAACTGAAAAGCAGGCATAAAAACTTACATACTCTCAAACTTTTAGTTCAGTGGCTTTATGAAGGAATTTGAGTTCAAGATACTGAAGATTCTGCTGTTGTTATTTCTAAACCCAAATCTACACCATGTTGGGAGTCTATAATTTCATGACTGATTTCTGTGAACAAGCATATGAATTTAAAGGGAAAAGGAAATGAGAATGCTATGAATTTGATATTTTCCAGAAATACAGGTGCTCTTCACCAATATATTTATTTATCCTTCACAGTAATTATTAATGAGTATAATTTTATGGTCAGTGTTTTCACCAATTCCTTTCTCCCACAGTGTGTTTTAGTGTGTTTTCTACCATATCTGCATCTTCTGAATATTTTTTCCAAATCTGATCACTTTTCATCCCAAACTTTTAATGGTTTCTAGTTAGCCAAATTGCACCTACCGATTTCCGATTTGCAGATTTTGTGGAGATTTTGGCTTTTAGTCCCAATTATTAGTGGAAAGAGTTTTTCTTTCCTTAATTTCAAAAGTGTTCCCAGATTGGGAAAATTATTTCCCACCTGGTTCTAATAAGAGCATGTTTGAGTGCTTTCACACCTATTGTGTCTGAGTGCTTTGCCAGCAGTAGAACCAGGGTAACCTACCTTAAGTTCCTAAAATGTGTGGCTCTTGTATAAGTGCATCAGAAAACTATATGAATAAGAATAAACTTACAGCCAGTGAACCCCATTGGCCAGAGAAGACTGAAATTTCCTTTTTCCCTTGAATTGAGTTGGGTGCTTTCTAAAATGATTCTTAAACAAGGCAGACCCCTAGCCTAGCTCCTCTCTGAAGCTTTTGGAATTGCCTTCACACAGCAGCAAGAAAGGTACAGAATCACTTCACTGCTGAATTGAAGAAGTTGCTGAGTGTCTTCAGCCAGGGTTGCAGGGTTGAGGCACAATGGGGCTCATATTACAGTAGCTGTTCTGGGTTTTGTGGCTGTAGTTGTGAGTACTGAGAGGTTAAAAAAGAGCATGTATGAAATAGATAATACTCCATCTGTCCAGTCAGATTCAGTGTCACTTTCTCCTTCAGAAAATCAGGGAGTATTTACTTGTGGCAGAATTAAGAAATAAAAAAAATTGTTAGGGAATGTAAAATACTAAGCAAAAACTCTGGCTCTTTTGATTGTTGGTGTGTCTTTGTGTGTCTGAGTGACAGAGAAAGCAAATCCTTCCAGCTAGATAAATCTGTTTCCTGGTTGCATCTGAAATACTTAAGCATAAAAAAAGCTAACTGTTGCTCTCAATTTTTTTTCCTAACATTTGATAGTCTGCTTCTTTTTTAACTCTGTCAAAGACTTTGGGGAAGAAAATAAATTAAACTTCTGCTCATCTGAGCAGGTTTAATTTTTTATGGATTGTATAAATTCAAACAAATCTGGTCCTTTCTTTCAGGATTGTGGGTTTCCTTGTCAAATTTCTCAAAGATCTGTTGCTCTCTTTTTGCTCACTGAGAAAACTGCTTAAGAGATTTAAAACTTTGTGTGATCATCTGTTAGTACATATTTTTTTCTAAGATACATGAATTCTGTCATTTGTGCTCTGAGGCAGTATAACTTCCTTAATTGGACAAAACCACTGAAATAAAATCTCATCAAAATACACGCATCTCTGATCATCTCTCATGTACATTCAAAGTTTGAACAAACTTGAAGTACAAATCACTTAGTGCATTTCTGTGATAGTAATCCATTGTAGTAGCTTTAATATGGAATAGCTTTTAAATGCCATGAGGTAATTTTTAACAGAATTTTGGGTTTCTGTTTAGTCAGCAGAAACCCCATCTATTTCATAAATATATTAAAGCATCTATAAAAATACTTGATTTATAAGCTAGTACACATGCTAATATTGTTTTGAGGCTCAAATTTCCTCCCTTTGTAAAGAATAAAATATTCAAATATTCAAATTTTCAAAACCAGTTGAATTTATCTAAAAAATCTTGTACTGAAAGAAAAATCTCGAAGATTGCTGGCAAATTAAAAAAAAAAATGAACACATACACCCATATAAAAACCATCTGAAAGATTGTGCTGGTTTGAAAGCAAAACCAGTGAGACTCTAAGTCAGAAATACAATTTAATAGGAAAAGGTAAAATATATGCAAGTAATACAAAGAAAACAAAACCACTGACAGAGTCAGAATAAAACCTGATACCCTGCTAGTTAGGGTCGTGGCAGCAGTCCAGATGAGGTGGTTTTGCTGAGGTAGTGATCCTGTAGACAGGTCTGGTAGCTCTTGTCCTCTGGAAACCAGTGGGTCAGGGCTACTTGTTCTGTCCCAGTTCCCACATTATATCCAGGTGGGAATGCTTGGCTCCTTCCCCTGGGTGGAGCATCTCACAATGGGATTATGTAATTCTATGAGTCATGTGGTGGACCCTCACAATGGGCTGATGTCATTGTATGAGTCATGGGGTGGGTCCTCACAATGGCCCATTAAACACAAATGGCTCCCTGAGGGAGTTATCTATGACTCATAGGGCAAGGTGTTAATGGCCCATTAACAGGAGATAGTCCAGGGGAGGAGGCAAAGAAAAACACTGCCCCTCTTATGTTTCAACAGTTAATGAAGATGGAGATAGAATACAGACCCTCTGGCACAGTTTTACATTGTAACCTAGGACAAGATTGATTACCAAACTCAGACATTTCATGTGACAGTACTTTATTTTTCCAATATTTGTTTCTAATTTCTTTTTTAAAATGTGCTGACTTTCTTACATGTGTGAGAAACTGTGATATACCAGGGAAATTTAGACCAGATGACTAAAACCTGCTCTTTCAAAATGCATTTGGTCAGGCTTGTCTCACTTAGCTAAAGTTGATCACTGGCATTGGCAGAACAGGATATACAAGAATCTTTGACTTCTGCGTTGGGAACTAGATGAGTCTCTCTCCCATTTTTTACCAAGGCATAATCAAAGACAGGTTCCAGGAGTGGTGCAGACTATAGTGTACCAGTAAGCTCCTTCTCACTGCCTGCCATGCCTGGAAGTTTTCTCATTATGAGAAACATTGATATAAATGAAGAGTGGACTCAAGAAGAAGGATTTAGACAGCAGCTTTCCAATGTCAGTCATTCTGAAGTCTTTGACAGTTTTGACACTGTTGTACTCTAGAAGTACACAGAAGACTGGATTTCATTCTTAGTATTGCACTAGTTCGTTGTCAAAAATTTTTAGAAGCACTCTAATGAATGGGTCTTTAGTCTTAGAAGTTTTGTCTATTATTGAACAAGTCATTATGGCAAAAGCCCTTTACAGAGTAACTTCTGATATATGTAGACTCAGATAAGTGCTTCTTAGGGCCCCCCTGTGATACTAAATCTTCAGTATCCTAGATTACTGGCCTACTATGAGAAATACACCTAATTTTTTAAAATTTTAGAGTGAACTTTTATACTTTCCCCCTTCCCTCCCTCTCCCCCCAATGTGTCCATGTCTGCTAATTACTGAGTAAGAATTTAGCTTGTTTTGGAATTCTCTGTAATTTTTTTAATTCATTCAACTAGGTTTTGGAAGCTGATAATTTCTGATTTGTTCATCTGCTGACATGACAGTGACTTGCTTCAAACCACAAAAGCCTAAATATTTCCCCTGTAATTTAAGACACATTGCTGAAAAATCATACCCTATGAAATTAAAATCACTTATGCTACCCATATAAGCAGTGCTAAGATTCTGTTAGGCTTAAGATTCATGTTGGTAAGGATTAATGCTGGAAATTGAATCACTCTCCCTGCATTGAAATAGAGTTAGTCTCTAATAATCATAATTTTCAAGGTCACGTATCCAATAAATTGGCTTTGGATTTTCAGAAGGTTCATTGCTCGTGCCATATTCTACCAAATTCTAGCTGTTTATATGTTTCTAGTAGGAGAAAAAACATTTTTAAAAACTTGCCTTATTTGTATGTGGGCTTATATACTAAACCAGCAGCTGTTAACGTAAATATTTTTGTTTGTCCCTGTTTTCATATGTGATTCATAAAAGTACAGTCTAAGGGTATGTAAGAGCTTGTCTAGTCAAGCTCCCTGCTGAGGGCAGAATCAGATGTATCAAATAATTCCTGACAATTGTTTGTATACCTGTTTTTGAGATGCACCAGTATGAGGGATTTACAGTCACTCAAGAGTTTCCTTCACAGGGTAATCTATCACTAACTGTGCTGTTAGAGCTGTGGGTTCGTTTTATTCTGTTAGGTTGGGTTTTGGGCTGTTTTGGGTTTGTTTTTTTTTTTTACGTCTGACTTCTTCCTTACTACTATTGTATCTTCTGGTATTGCATATAGACTATTCCTGGTCTGTATTTCTCTTTGTAACAGCCTTTTACGTACTTGAAGAGTGAGACAATAGATTTTGTGTCAGGGAGAAGACTCAGACCTCCTCTTTCTCACAGAGGGTGTCAATTTGTTGTAAATGAATGGTTTAGTTTCTGTGTTTGTTTTTCTTGCTGATTACATTTTTACTTTCACTGGTTTCATCACTGACATTTGCCGAATGTCCTGTAGACTAGTATGAAGCTAGGAAATGCTGAAAGAGCTTGAGGGAAAAAACAGGCTCACCCATCTTTAAGCATATATCATTGGGCCCATCCTACTCTTCACAAAGGTTTTCTGCTCGGTGCAGTCACACAATACAAGCAGGCTTTGCTACATGCAGATGACACTGAGCAGAACACAGCTGACACCATCAGAGATGCTTAAATGTGTCCTCTGACTTTTAAATCAGTCCTATTTGTGTTGGGTGTGTTTTCTTAGAATTCTAATTTTATCACATCATGAATGCTCCAGCTGGAAGCAATGTTTGACACTCGATTCAAGGAAATCTTAATTCATTTTTAGACTCAGAACAGAATAATTGTAAACCTGCTCAGCCAAGGGTCTCATAAAAATTTAAAGGATAACGTGCATGGAGAGTTTTGAGGCATAAATAGTTCTGTATTTTGAGATTGTGTTGTGGTATTTCCTAGGAATGCTCTGTTTCCTGAGTCAGTTACAAATATCTGCTGTGGGGTCCACCTATGTTGTGTGATCTACTCTGAAATTTTAAAATAAAATCCAAGTTGCATTAAAATACTTTAAAATTATGATTTTGCAATTTTTTAGCCCCAGCAGTCATGCAAATTTCAAGCTGTGGAAAGACAGACTGACACATCTATGTATGGGTCTGTGGTTCTGATTACAGACAACTTTCACTGGTAAGAAAATAAGATACTGAAGTTTGTCTTAGAATGTCTCAAAACACCAAATAGTGGTTTTGGACAGAGATTGCTGGAATAATGAATTATTTGCATATCATTTGCCCAGGACTAGTTAAAAGACATCACTCTGTTGTCTGTTTGATTAGAACTGATGACAGTGTGCTTCCATTTACTGTGGCTTATAGAGAAAAGGTATTTTCATTTATGGTATCTTATTCTTCAGGCCACTGTGTTGATTCCTGACTTGAAAATAAAAATTTAACACTGTTGTAATCAGCTAAAATACCCTGGTGTAGACACTGCAAATAAATGGAGAATCAGTTCTGATTTCTTGTTTGTCCTCTTAATCTATATGCCTCTAGTTTCCAAAACCTTTCTTTAATTGCATCTTTATCTATTTCAGAATGCATATTATCTGCTTGGATATGAGCATTATTTCTTTAAATCTATTAGAAAATGGAATGACTAATGGAAAATTTTAAGAGCTACATAGGAAGGAAAAGAAAAAAATTCCACATTCTAGTAAAGTTCACCTTTCAGTTTTTGAATAAATTATTGTTGTTATTCTCTAGCACAGCATTTGTATTAAATTAAGATTAAAATTACTAAAATTTAAAATACTAAGAAGATAATAAAATCATATTTTCAATGACATTTCAGTGAAGTAGGTGTTTCTAGTCTGGCAACTGGACCCATAGGTCAGATAACAGTTTTTTAGGTAAAGTCTTGGTGACGAGTTAACAGTTGCCAAAGCAACAGATGACAATTGTGTTTCTCAAGAGGTCTTCATCCATCCACTATGGATGGTGTTTAGCCTTCTTATCAAGTCTGGAATCAAGCTGCAGTTAGGTAAAACAATACAGGAACAAAGCTGCCTCATGAGAGCTCCCTGAAGCTCCCACTGCCTTTTGGATTCTGGTACAAGTAGAAGTATTCAGTGACAGGTGCCTTGGAAGGGACCCTCATCTGCTTTACTGAGTCACAGAATTTTTGAGGTTGGAAGGGACCTCATGAGGGCATTTAACCCAAGTCCTCTTCTCAAGCTGGGTCAGCTAAAGAAGGTTTCCAGTGATAGTGTCCAAGTACATTTTCAGTACCCCCATGGATATGACCGTCTTGGGTAACCTTCCTTACCACCTCTATAAGATACACATAAGCCTTCTCTCTTGATGGTTAAACAGTCAACTTTCTCAGCCTCTCCTTGTCCATTAGTTACTGCAGCCCCTTAATTAGCTCTGACTCATTGCTGGAATGGCTCCAGTAAGCTCCCATCTTCCTTTTACTGGGGAGTCCAGAACTTAATACAGCACTCCAACTTTGTCTCACCAATGCTGAGTGGAGGGAAAGGATCACCCACCTCGACCTGTCAATAAATGCTTTTCCTACTGCAGTTGGACTTTTTTCCTGTGAGGATGCATTACTGACTCATGTTCAGCTTGTTCTCCACCAAGACCCCAGAGTCCTTCTCTACAGAGCCATTTCCAAGCTAGTCAGTGCCCAGTGTGTACTGTGACTGGGATTAGTCATCCCAAAGTTCTTCATGGCATGCTCACAGTTTTGAGTACCAGGGCAGAAATAGATCACATGTTCCTAGTAGAATTGGACAGATGTTTTGACCAAAACTTTTCTAATGTTTACAGAATATTGACAAAGACAAAATGTCTTTCAATACAACCTTCTCACAGATCAGATGTAACATTATCCAAGTATCATGGCTTTTTTTTTACTTTGGCACATGTTCAAACTTTTGGAACTAGATGAAAGGGAAGGAGGATTACTCTTTTGCCACTCAGTTCTCCCCTTGCAAATTTCCTAAGAGTCTCCCACACTCTGAGTCCTGGTTTCTGCTGAATGAAGACCAATGTTGACTCACTACACAGCTACCTTTAGACATGGAAAACAAAAGATTTTGAGATGATGACAATGGTATCTATCACTTGTAAGACAGTCATGTCTCGAAAAAAATCAAATCCTATTTTCTAGTCTGCAAAATAATCCTTAGAGATACGATGAGTATCTTGAAATGTGTCAATCCAGCTTTTCTTGGCTGAGACTGCTGAGGACTTTGACAGCTGCCAAATGAGTACAGCTCTGCCTGAAAAATGAGGGAAAGGCAAGAGCCAGGGCCTGGGCCCTAACAAGAAGTCTGCGTCTACACACCAGAGAACAGGTTGCAGGACTGATCTCTTTGGCATTGCATGAAACAATGTGAGTATAGAGAGATTAAGGGTTTAGTGATAGGACTGATAGCAATTCAGCTACATGGATTCAGTCTGCTGTGAAGGAAAAAAGTACCCTGAGGCAGAGTAATTATTGACTTAGTTTCCTGTATTTGAGAACAGGAAGAACATACTCAACAAGGCCAAATCTGTGATGCCCTATTTGTTAGCTGATGATAGGTAGACAGGTTGGGTACATGACTCACTTCCCACCCTGGAAAACACAGTGTTCAAATACAAAATAAGGGGTTTTTTGTCTTTTCTTCACTGTTCCTCAACCTTTAAGATGTGGTTAGCTCGTTTTCTCAGATCTTATAATGAGTTTGGGATTTGCTTATTATTTATCTTTTTCTAATTAATGCTGCAAATCCCCAATGGATCTAACAGCCCACTGACTCTTTAGAATATGACTCCTTGTGGGACATTTTGTAGGATGCTTTTAAGAATTCTTATTATTTAAAAGTAGCTGTTGCTGAAGTCGATTTTTACTGACTTAGAGTCTTTGCTTTATCCTGCAACTGAGAACTTTCCCCTCTTTTTGCAAATAAACTGACAAAAGAAACACAGACAACATGTCCCATGAACCTCATCTGACTGAGTCTCGTTCAAGTTATGGAGTGCAGCTCTATGAGTTTAACTTTTCTAGTGATCTTGGCAGCACCATATTAGATAGTACAGGGACACAGGCAAATGTCTTCTACATGTCATGGTGAGAGTATTTCAGGTGCAGGTGGTCTAACATCCAGGCAGACTCAGAAAGAACACTGAAGAGACCACAGAAAGGTGAGGCAATAAGAGCCACTTCAGCCTTTTTGTTCTCTTTGGTGCAACCTTGTAATTGAATAGCACATATTACCAGAAATAAATCCAGGCTGAGGAAAATAACCTGAGAGAAAGAATGGAAGAGATAAAAACTAGCAAGAAACTCTAAATGTAGGAGATCATATTTGAACTCTAGATATGGGAAACCAATGTAGAGATTCAGACAGCACTGTCATTCTCTATTTGAAGACAGAGTGTACCAGAAAAGCTGAAGATAGTCTTAGTTCCTAATAGAGTTTAATGAGTTACATGTTTTTCAGTTAGCCTTAGCAAGGAATATGACTTAAACTTATATTGTTATAAAAGCACAGTTTGTATAAAATGATAATACACAAGAGACATCTAACTCATTGTCCTAATTTACTGGGCATACAAAGTCAAAATGAGTTTATAAAAACACTCTAATGAAAAATCTTAGGAAGTCTGGTAAGACTTCATTCAGTGGCTGGGTATGCAGAGAGAAACTGGCAGATTACTGGAAGATTCTGACTTGAACCTTTATAATAAAGCAATAATTTTGAATTTTCAGTTACAAATAAGACAATAAAATGTCACTGATATTAAAAAGATACTAAAAATAGTAAAAGCTACTGATGTCTTTAGAATCTGAAAGATATTGTCAAAATAAATGTATGCATAAATAGGAAACTAGTGAATATAATAACTAGAAAAAAAACCCAAAAAACAGAAGTATGGAAAGAGGACTTGTAATTAAGCTAAACACATATCAAACTGTGATTTTATCAGGGATATGTACTCATTGACTCATTCAGCAAGGTAAATAAGTGTGGGCAGAGAGCCAGACTAAAACAGTAACCCTGCCCCTAATCACAGAAATGCCTCATTCAGTGATAATGTGTGCATCTTTAACAACTACCATACTGAGTGACTTAAGAGAGCAGGAATAAGAAAGATGCTTACTAGAGAGAAAGGTGACAGAATCTTCATGTATTTATGCAAAATAATTAAATTAGTACGTTATAAAAAATTGTCTTTTCTACTGCTTCAAAACAGTTTTGAAGCCTAATGGGTGGTGTATATTTGAAATACTTTTCTTGCCCTACAATCTATTCTAAAAGTAAAACAAGCATTTTGATTTTGCCTTGACTGAACAAAGCAGTAATATTGCCAGTTTAAAAAGAATGATGTGTTCCTCCTATATCTTCTATTTTCAAAGCAACAAATAGAGCAAGTTTCCAGCCTTCATCTCTCAAACTTTACACTGGTATTACCTTAAAAAAAACCAAATGCACAAAATAGTTCTTAATGACAAGCTACAGCTTAGACTGTAAACCTGCATTTAGGTACAGTATCATTAAAATGTTTCTGTTTTATACTGCTCCTGTAATTTTAATCTTTCCTGATATGATACATAATTTCATCAATAACTGGTCATATAACAGCTTAGCCAGAAGCAAGATCCAGTTAAATTGAAACAGTAGCTTGACAAATAGAATGGAATGTAGAATAGAGCTCTCTCTTACCATGAACAGTCAGTGTACACTAGTCCTCCTAACAGTAATATTAAGAATGCACATGATCAATAACTTGAAGTTTTCTGCTGTACTTCATTCTACTTTGCAAAAGAAATATTTTATAGAATTAAAAACCTGTGTTTGTTATTGCTCTGTTTTCCTCCTAGCAAGTTCATTATGTGGTGATGAGAATGGCCAGTATTTTACTGTGTAAGTCATATCGACAGCAGAAAGTAATTTTATCTCTGGCTGGTAAGTTATTAGAGACAATTAGGTAGATTATCTTGTGGTTAAATTTCCGCAGTCACTGATAGGGACTTCTTATCACTGCAGTAGGTTCCTTTTATGAAATTGGATCAACTGCTTGAAATCAATCCTCCCACAATGTCCTGAACAGTGTCCAGAGTAAAGCCAAGCTTCTTATAAAACTCTTAGCTCATTTTATCACCTGACAGAAGCTAGATGTTTGAAGCAACTCAAAACCCAGAGACACAGATTTTTATGAAGGAACATAAAAAATGCTGGGGATGAAATACAGTGCTAGTCCTTTTAATAGATCAGGTACATATTCATACGTACATATTCACCCTTTAGTTTTATTTCCCCACCTTCCAGATGGGGACAATATTGAAAGCGTCTGCATAGAGGATGAAAAGATTGAAGATGCAGTGATTTGACTTTAATGTAACTCTTAAGTATTATTCTGGAAAAAAATGATTATAACGTGGAGAAAAAAATTGAAAAACAAAGACAAGATAATTTTTTCCAAATATCTCCTTATTCCTTACTTCTTTTCACAGGAAATTTCATTGTCAACTGCCTTTACTGTTTGTCTTTTCTGGGAGACTGCAGCAAAGAGTTTTTGACTGTTTTTTTGCCCCTACATTCTCACATTTTGTACTATGCAATACCAGGGATGAATCTTACATAGTTTGCTCTTGATTGCATTATATACTGCAATATTGCTATTTTAGTCTTCCCAAGCTTCAGGAACATAAATTAGATGTGTACTTTTCTTTTCCTAATTGCAAACTCCTGGGATCCCTTTGTGTATGAAATATTGTAATCTAAGAGTAGTTTCAGAAAGCAAAATGTTAACCAAGGTATGAAACTCCTTGTGGATACTGCAGAACATTTTCCTTTTTCCTTGTAAAATTGTCAAATGAGGTGAATATTAGTATGCTTTTATTTTTCTCTGATTTATATGAAAGAATAAACTCTCCCTATTTTAGAGAATATAGAATTGCAATGAAGGTTTTTAAAATAAATATTTCCTGACAATTATAGCTAAGCATACCCCTTAAAGAGACAAGCAGAATTGTCCAGAGGGCAGCCATTAACAAAATGTTTGCAGGGTCTATTTTTAAATAGGAAACTGTGGGTTTTTTACCTAATAAAAAAAAAAACATTAAGGCATTCTGCTGTTTTTAGTTATTTGCTTATTGATAACTGTGCTTGCAGATACATCTTTACCAAATATCCTTTCAGTGCTTCCCCTCTATACCTGCTGGTGATAAATAATGTTGCCTTATGTGGTCTATTGCAAGGCCATTTATATAATTCTCTGAATTGGTGGATATTTTTAGTCATGTTTAAAATACTAAGAGCTGTTGGCTACTGCCAAGATAAGTAAGCAGAGAATACTGTCACTGTAGGGTTTGCTTTGTCTGTTGCTGCTTAGGAAACAGTCACAAGTCATGCACTGATTGACAGGGCCTCACTGCTGCTCTTGACAACTATCAGGAAGGTTGTCATGTAGTTTAAATTACTTGCATAAGAATGGGAAAAAAAATGGAGATTCATTATTCACAGCACTTTCACAGTAATCATAACTCCTGGGCATTTCAGAAAACCTGAAATGTAAGCTATGAAATCTTTTCTATGCTTATCCAAATATATCCAGAGTATGGCAAACAACTATTAACAGGTAAATACTCTAGAAATAGTATAGTACCACTGCTTTTAGGAAAGGAGATCAATAATTGTAGTAATAAGAGCATGATCACAGGCACTGGACCAAATAATTGAAAAATATGATCCTGTCCAATTTTGTGCTTATCCTGATTTGCAAATTAAAATAATATATAGCCTAGAGCAATTGAAGCTATTGCTTACTCAAAAGTTATGCCTGTATAGAATATTTCCCTTTGTCTTGTAGGGGAGACACTCTTTAGTATTCAAAAATAAAACCTAGCACTCAGCATCTTTCTTGGCCATGAGATCTATCCAATTCCACAACTGGCAGCACAAGCTTGCCAGAGGCATGTGCTGCTCATTTTTGGAGTGAGAGAACAGCATATCCCATATTGTCTCCCATGATTCCCCATGGAGCCCAGTTCAGTCTAACAGTTTCTGTAAAAGAAGAAAGTTTTCCTAGCCTCCGTGGAAGAAAATAATCTGAAAGAAATGGCATGCAGGTGACTTGAAGGCTGCTAGTACAGTATTTTGTAACAAGAGGCAGACTGTATACCAGCAAATAGAACATAAAGAAATAGACCCAGAGCTTAAATTTCAAGCTCATAAACTGCCATGAAATGGTAAGATTTGTTTCTTGTTCTAGTTCATAAAATGAGATTAGAAAGGGGAGCTGCAAACTGGTAATTCTCTGTGATGTACAGACTTGCTGCACTGGAATGATAAATTGTGAATGAATCAAAACTCAGAAAAGTTGAGCCAATTTTACTTTGGTAGACCAAAAGACCCAAGAAAGACCTTAGAAAGAAATAAAAAAGTAATTTAATCAACACTTTGAATCATTTAAACCATACTAGAATTTTTCTACTCTTGACATACTGATAAAAGCTTTTTTTATGAGTACCTTAAAGCAGGTATGTTCTGACAAGCCTTTTTTCCACATTGAGAATCTATGGAAACCATGTGAAAGCAGTTGGCTTCCAGATCATCCTAGATATATAAAATGTCTGGATTCAACCAGCTGACTTCAAATAAGTTAGCTAGTTAATTCTCAGTCACCAAGCATGATTATATTCTGCATGATTATATTCAGTTAGAGATCTGAAAGTAAATGCCTTCTGACCTTAATAGCAAAAAAAAAAAAAAGCAGTTATGGTACCAAAATAGAACTAAAGACATGGAAAACAGAATATTATAAAGTACTGCCCTTCCAGTGTCCCAGGAATCACCTTTTTTTTTCATATTTCTTAAAATATCTGAACATCAAACCCTTCAATGCTACACGTATCTGTAAATTAATTTTCACTTCTAATTTTGGCCTACACACTGACAGGAAAATGCAAAGCAGTTCTGTGAAGAAACAGTCTTTATAGTTCAGTTTCTTATTGAAATCAGGAGTATCATGGTCTTCTCACCATCTCTCACACACCTCATTGCTCACAATACCCCATTATATGAGATCTTTAATCCCACCTCAAATACTTACTAGGCTTTGACAGTTGCAGTGAGTTTTAGGTTACTAAGTTAGGTTACATAATAAATTTAGTATTTAAACCAAGCATCCTTACATTAATAGAACTAGAAATATGCACTGTATTTATAGGTTTTATGTCTTTGTTTTTGACAATTTCTTTTTAGCTGTTATCTCCCATCTTCATGATTCTAGAGGCAGTGAAAATCAGTAGGTTAATGTATGATTAAATTATTTGTGTGTCAAAAAATGACAGAGTTTTAGGTCAATGGAAGATATTGCACTGATCTTTTTAATAGTTATATTTAATTTTTTCTTCTACCTCATGTACCTTACTCTACCAATGTACTTATTTGAAAGCATTTTTATTACTTTCATAATTATGTCATATATATGTCACCAAGCAACTCTTAAAATAGAAGTAATGTGATGATTACAATGGCTGCTTTGCATGGAGTTTGGAGAATTTCTCCTTCTCTTACCAGTTTCTCTGATCGTATATGGTAGTCTTTTGTATGCTTTTAAAAGGTCTTTCTCATTTCTGAAAAACTTGCTGGAATCAAATCAAAAGAAAATTATTTCAGTGAACTATGGATCAGTGACTTTTTTGCCAGAAAGACTAGGGAAATCAAAAGTTTGCTTCAAAATGGATTACCAAAATGCCCTTGAATCCATAGGACAACAGGTGCTTTGGTTCTTGAAGCTATATTTGAGTTGCATGTGAGATGCTTATATTTATTATATAGTATCCTATGGACATGAATGTTTTGGTTAGATGCAGTGCTTCAACTTAAATTTCACGTAAGTGCATAGGTATGACAAGAAAAGAAGAGACAATGGAATAAATGCATTAACATGAATTTCCAATAGCTCACCACTTTTCTCGTTGCTGTAATCACAGCACTCCACAAGTTTATCTCACACGTGAGAGTCTCCAGTGCTCCGGTGGATCTGTAGCATGACTTGAAATGCCAGCAGAAATAGTGCCAGCACTATGAAGAGCTAGATAATGTGTATGTGCTTAGTCACTGTGTGAAAAGTGATTATATTTAGAAGAAAAGCTTGGAGGGGCTATATCTAGTTAAATAGGTGGTGATTCTGGGGAAGACCCTCCACAGCCTCTCAGTGTTTGGTAGTAGATGATCAGAGAGGGACAAAGCCACAGAATTACAGAACAGTTAAGGCTGGAAGGGAGCACATGAGATCATCTAGTCCCAATCCTCTGCTTCAGCAGGTTTGCTGAGAGCAGGTTACTCAGGACACTGCCCAGTTCTCCAAAGGGGAAGGAAACTCCACAGCCCCTCTGGGTTGCTGTGCTTGATGACCTTTACTCCATCTGTCAGGTGCACACTGATATGTATACACATTAATATACACTACCATATATTTTATGAAAGCAAAATAATTGTCATGATATAATGGCCTTATAAAAAAGAAAGTTATACCGAGCACTGTGTGCAAACTGACAAGTTGAGATAGTATAAGAGGTCACTAGTTTTTACTACTTTATTTACTACTTCATTCTTTTTCTAATTGTTTCCTGCCTCCCATTTTTAGGAAGCCAATAGTGTTTCTAAATAGCAACTTCAGTAGTAGGATGAATAAATCACTTAAAACAAGAGAGTACAAGGAACCAAAAGACTTAGTAAGTCTTGACAAATGCACCTGGATCTCTGCCAGTAAATTTGGTTATTGAGACAACCTAGAAAAGACTTAGGCTTTCATTTAAAAGACCACAGTAGGCTCCCATTTGACTTTTGAGCAAGCAGTAAAAGGTTTGATTTCAGAGGAAGAGTAAGTTTAGTGGGACCTTCCTGGAGAGAACAGCATGTAAGGGAGCTTTGTTGCTTTGCCATAAGCTTTGTTGCTCTTGCAGAGCATCAGTAAGTTTAGGAAATATTCAGGATGAAGATAAAAGTCATATAGGCAAGAAGTTAAAATTTATCGAGTAAATAGAAATTTCTTTGGATATGTAGCATTAGAAAATCCATTGGCAAGGGCTTTCAGGGAGAGGCCTTAGCACATAATGGGAGATTTCAAGAGAAAATGGAATCTAGAAGCAGAAAGTCTGTATTTAATGTTAGGGCTCAAGAGTATTTATAATTTTTTTTGAAGCTTTGCTGGGCAGAAAACTGAATGCTGCACAATGCCTACTCATACAGCAGCATTATGTCTATTGCTTTAAATTTCTAGAGCTATTCATTGCTAACCATACTTTACTGCAGTTGTTAATTTTATTGTCTAGAAATCAAATGAAACCTGAATTTCATTTCTGTGTTGTGTCTGAAGCCCACTAATGAAGTCTTAGAGTGGCAGTTTTTCATATGATTTGGAAATCTCCAGGAAATGTCTTTCTTAATGCCCTTGGCTCATAGTTGTCTCTTTCAATCAAGACTGAAAGATTAAATCTTAAAAAAAAAGGGAAAGCTCAAACCATAAATACTTTAAGGACCTGACTCATCAATTGATTTTCATATGGAAAGTCTGAGATACAAAGTGTGATGCTATTACATCTTTGTCCCTGAAGAATTAAGCAGCTTACAGAAAAGCCTTCCCCAAGGTGACCTCCCATTCTGAGCTGAACAGAAGCAAAAGCTCTTGCTTAATGTCACTAAACTCTCACTCTTTCTCTGCCTTCTTTGTCAGTGATGACAGACACTACATAATAGGAATGTATTGTAGGTTCAATGTGTGAACTATGCTTGTGTTGCAATATTTAAAGAGAATTTTGATTATTGTGATGGCGACAATTCAAGGAAATGAACTCAAATTACTCAAACAAGTAGAAATAAATAATAATGATAGTTGTCATAGCACTGTGGTAATAACACTTAATGAGTTCTTCATAATCAAACAATGCTTCATTACCTGACCCTGTGAACACCTTGATGTATGATGGTCTTCTACACAGAAAACATAATCAAACATCTTTATGCCCTTGTCCTAGGTTACAATGTAACATATTCCAGAAGGTCTGTATTCTATCTCCATCTTCATAAACTATTAAAATTAGGAGGGGCAGTGTTTTCCTTACCTCCTCCCCCGGAAGATCTCCTGTTAATGGGCCATTAACACCTTGCCTTATGAGTCATAGATAACTCCCTCCGGGAGCCATTTGTGTTTAATGGGCCATTGTGAGCACCCACCACATGACTCAGAGAATGACATCAGCCCATTGTGAGAAGCTCTGCCCAGGAGGAGGAGCCAAGCATTCCCACC
>VXBU01012578.1:64284-88073 GCA_013400315.1 Bombycilla garrulus | reverse complement strand
TGATAGCTTATCCCTAAAGTGTATACAAAGATACTAGTACTATATTAGTTATATATAAAAATATTTCTTGGGCAGGTATTGAAGAACAGTTTTCAACCTGAAATGGAAGATAATTCTTCTTGAATGAAGAAGACTGCTTCAGCTTTAGTAATTTTTTCTTTTCTTTTCTTTTTTTTTTTTCTCTCTTTTTGTCCTTTTTCTGAGGAGTTAAACAGGAACATGGGTTCTACAATGTCAAGAGTGTGCACACTCATCGTGTACTACAATCCTTGTTGCTTTGTTGGGGGTTGGTTTCTTTTAACTCTAACATGTTTGGGTGGGTTTTTTCTTTGTTCTTTTTACGCTTGTTAGTGGATACAAACTATTTTACTTCTGTATGCATGCACATGAAACCAAAAATTTGGTACATTTTTGAGTAAATTGAACTAAATTTTCAAAATTTAGATGAATATGCGAATAGACCATTAACTGACTTAAAGTTTGTGTTGGTTTCTGAACAGTCTTGACCTCACATTCTAAGTAGTTGATGTTCAAACAAAGTCTTGACTGAGGAAGGCTGCCAAACTGATGTTCTTAAAGTGTTAGGTGATACTAAAAGAATGGAAATGTTTAGGAGCAACTTTTCTTTCTTGGGCTGCTTACTTTTGAGACCTTTCTTTTAAATAGTTAGACTCTTTAATTTATTTGGACAGGTTAGATTCAGAAAGTGGCAATATGGGATAGATCAAGATTGCTTAGTGATTCTGGTATACTTCAGATCCTGTCTTTCTGTTGCTGTTGCCAGTTCCATTGTTTGGTGTCTGCAGTCATAGAAAACTTTTTTGTCTTATACTGCAACTCCATTATAGAGGCGTATGTTTGAAGGTAAGATTTTTTCTTCACTGAAACTTTGTAAACACGTAGATGCTGTCCTTTCAATAAGGAAAAAGTGGGTAAGTGTCCATAGTAGCAACTATGTATTTTTCCTCTGAGGCACATGCTTGATTTTGATACATTGCCTGCAACACCAGTGGCCATGGTTTGTACAAAGGGTGATGTCCTCTTACTATTTGCTTAACACCCCTCTTATATGAATTCTATCTTTTGTCATGTAGCGATTTGGGCTTTATGTATAGCTGATTTATCAGCTATAACAGCCTCCAAAATTTACACCCTCTGTAGAGCACAAGGGCTTTTATTTTATTATCCTCCCTTCCGCTTGGGAAGTTAATCAGACACAAGATTGAGGGGTCTGACTGTTGTTTCAAAGTAAAGATATAGCTGAATACAGGAAAGAAAACAAGAGGGTACACACAACTGTATTAGTGTTTGGATCAGATGTGAATCTTTTAATTGAAGAAGGGTAATGCTTACGGTTGTTGGTTTGCATTGCAGAGTGATCACACATGACGTGAACTTAATATTTTTCAAATGAAACCAGATGGAAAGATTTACTTCACTAATGGGTTCTTACACCACAGGCCTAGATCAGAACTAGTGTCTGAATTATGTAGTAAGAATACTTGGTCTTCAATGCCAGCTCTTGCTTTGTGCTACCACACCATGTTGCTCTGCACTGTGCTGCTCCTGAATTCTTCAGTTAGACCTCCAAGCTTGAGGCAATATGGTGATGAATTTCACAAAATGTTAGAAAAACCAAGCTTTTAATAAGTGAGAATATCTACATTTAATAAGGACAAAATATTCCTTCTAATACCACATGCTGCTTAACATTTTTGGCTTGTTGTCAGTATCATCAGCTCATGTTTGTTAATACTGCCAGCTTGTGATGTTTGTTCACCTAAACTGAGTTCTGAAGTTTTGTGATTGTGTGAGGGTATTAACTCTCCATTAATAAAAGAAGCATTTTTAGTTTAAAACCACAAATGTGGGCCCAAAGAGCTGTAAAGCCCTATGAAAAAAACCCACAACAGTATTTAAAATCTTGTGCTTCTTTGTGTTTTGGCTCATACCACTATGCAGTATGTTGGTTTTGCCGTTTTTCACTGTGTGCGCAGCATAACTTTCTGAAGTGCAAACTACCTGACTGTGACTATATAAAAGTCCTTGTGGACATAAGTAGGGTATTTGCAATCAGTTAAAAGATGGCTTATTTAATGCCAGAGCTCTTCAGCATACAGAATTTATTTTTTCTCTCTGGCACCCTGTTATGGTGACTAAATTAATTGCCAACGAGTGTGTGAGTAAGTTCCTTCTATCTGAGAAACAGAGCAAAGCAGGAAGTGTAGCTGACAAGTGCTCTTACACTAGATGCAGTCCTGCCCTGGAGCTTTGTTGCTTATAAGAGCAAACAGTAGGAAGAACATGAATCTTTGATGCTCTGGTATATGTTTTCATGGAGCAACAGAAGAATTTCTTCACGGCACTCACATTAGCTTTTGGCATTAGAGAGTCTGAGTAAGCAAGATGGCATCCAAGATCCACTAGGAACTGTTGATATGGGGGAAGTAAGTTTGCAGATTTCTTTTTTTGTTATGGCTTGAAGCTTTTGTATGGAAGAAACATCCGTTTTCCACATTTTATTGGCTTTTACAACAACTATCGCCTAGTCTTCCTTTGTATGATTTTGACTCNATTTTGTTTAGTTGTATAAACTGCAAATGCTTTGGATGGGCTGATGCAGAGACAAATATTAATGATGTGTACTGAACCCAGGAAAGAGGTCATAGTACCTCTTTTGATATTCATAATAAAATGGCAGATGAAATTCAGTGCAAAGTTGCATACATTTATAGGAGCGTCATGTGGCTGTGGCAGTACAGATGCATGGGTAGGCCCTAAAATACCATCAGTGCTCAGGAAAGGGATTGAGGATCCTTCTTTAAAATGTCATTTCAGCCCAGACATCTGTCAACAAATTTAGAGTATTGAGAAGGAAAAAGAGGGAAAGATCTCATTTTTGCACTGCTTAAATGTAAGGTTTGCTCTTGTCTTACATGAAGCATTTCTGGTTGCATCATCTCAGGAAGAGTATTAAAAAACCAAAGAAAATACTGAGAATGATGATGTGGTAATTGAAGAAAAGCAATTGCTTCCATACAAGCAGGGATAACTAGTTACAGCCCTTTAGTCTGAAGAAGAGGCAGCTGACTGGTATGAGGAAGCAATATTCTAGATGTCTTTGAAATCAGAAAGAGGGTAACTAGGCAATAAGCATTTTTTTCTCTATAGAAGAGCTCACTGACAATTATAATCCAGGAAATGTTTTCATGTGAGTGTAGTTGAATTCTCACTTGTGCAGTAATGTTGGGGAGGTCAAAATGAGTAGACCAGGGGTTTGTACAGTGTCTTCAAAGACAGGTACATTGTGGGTGGGTGGGTATTAAACATGATGTTCAGATGTAATGAAGTTGTGATTACTGGAACATAAGGAGAGATCCATGAGGTATGTTTCCCTGGATGTCGTGATGCTTTGCTGTGGACTAAAGACATCCATTGTTCCTCCTCATTGAGAGAACAGCTAGAATCAGTTCAGGAACAGGAAATTGCAGTTAGAAAATTGAGATGTTCTGAGTGGTATCGAGGAGTGCTCTCCAGAACTGCATTGACTGCACAGGAGATGAGACTTTTTTAATTCAGAGGTATTTATGAAGATACTTAAGCTGCTAAAGGGACATTTAGCTAATGGATCCCTTCTGCTTGGAGATGCTGCCTTGATGTGTGAGGAAAGGCTATTGGCTTTCCGACGTCTGTGTTTTAACAAATTTATGACTTTGTCCGTAAGGCCCACAGCACTGAGTGAACCTCAAACTGTATAGACAGCCCATGTAGAGAGATGATGTGATCTGCAATGAGCTATCTCTTTTCTCAGTGCTTTCTTCTTGCCTAGAAACTTGCATAATTTCAAGTTTCAGCAAGACTGGAGAAGAGGTCCAGAATTCTTGAGAAACATCTATGCTGTTCTAGCAGCTATTCATTTTCTGCTGGCTAAATCTTTCACTGCCTGAGCTACTGCAGTCCTGGAAACAGTCACAGAAAACTGTTCTACTAAGAATATTGCCCAAAAGAGCGGAGAGCACTGTTCTCTGGTGCATCCACTTGATTACTTTTTATGATGACAAGAGAGTTCTTGGATCTAGTCCTATCTCCTGTTCACATGTCATTGCTTTTCCATCATCATCAGGTTTCTTCTAGCCTCTAAACTAAGATTTATTTAGAAATCTAATTATTCAACATTAAAGGAGAATATGAAAATATTTTCTGGGTCTTTTATCCCTGAGAACAGTATTAAAAAGAATTCATGGAGTTTAAATTAGAAATGTTATTAATGGAGTGTGCTAGAGGGCTGTGACATCTTGTGCAGAAAGGGGAGCCTTGGAGTTACTAGTTGGAGTTCAGTTCACAAGGTTAGCAAATGGCAGTTCGGGTCAAAGTTCCTGTTACCTTTACTATAGTGTCATTGTGTGTGATTTTGGGTACTCACATGTTCCTTAAAACACATAAGCCCTGAGAATTTGTAACAGGCTCCATGCATACATACATACGAACGGACATACCTTAAAACTGGATTGTATCACTTCATTATAAATGAGCAGAAATGTCCCTTGATCTTAGGTATATTAAAGAAATCGCTATTAATATCATCATAAAAAACCCTCTAACATCTTCCTTTTCTTGAGTTGATTTCTGTTTTTGTGGTCTTGGAGCTATATTCAGTGCTATGATTGATTTAGGATTATGTCACAGAGAGCTGAGGTGAGTATTTCTGCTGGATGGCAGAATTGACTGGCTCCTGCAGTTCTGTCAGGTGTTGAGCTTTTTGGTTCTTTTCTGAGAACTTGGTTAGGATCGCCTTCCTCTTTTGCCCACCAAGGTTTTTGAGGCTAGTGCTTTCAACTTGGTGCTTGCTTTGAAGTCGTCAAGTCATCAGTTGCAGAACATGCTCTAATTAATCTTTTCAGAATCTGGTCTCTTGTAAGTATTATGAGTAGGGATTTAATCTTGTATTTGCTGACAAAATAGATATTATTTTAAAAAATGGCTTTGTGAGTTGCAGACTGTGTGCCTGTGTCAGAGCTGAATCAGATGTTCTTTTAAGCACCAAATGCTGAAATTGTTTTTTACTGATATTTGTACTGATAGCTGAATACTTGAAAAAAATGGACAGAACACATGCTTGTTGTGAATTGAATGTTGCACAGCTGCAGGGCAGATATCTTTCTAAGTTGTTATAAACAGCCACATTTTTACAAGCTACAATTAAAATTACAATTAAAGTCTTGGGCAAATAGGAAAGTTAGCCATGGATTTGCTTTTCAGTGGGAGAAATTATTTAATGTCTGTGAAATGACCCTTTGCCTAGGCAGAAGGGTGCTTTTTGGCAGAGATGCATGCATGTATTATTTGACATATTTGATCTGATGACTCCGTTTTTCACTTTAAACATGTGAAGTCACTTCTGTGAAGAATTAGTCTTTGTAGAATTGTGTCAAACAAGGTATCTTTCTTTCAAAGTATTTGTAGGTATATTTTTACTTTATTTTTTCTTTTATTTTCATGCTTACCGTGTAAAATCCTTTCAGAAAGCAACAATAAACTGTAAGTAAATTACATGCAATTTTTCCGACAGTTGTTTTGTTGCCCAGTTGTATGGTCCCAAGTGAGTTGCACAACCAAAATAATGAAAGACTACAAATATCAAGAATAAACTCCCCTTTGTAGCAACAGATTATTATCTATATCTTAATTCAGTCAGAGTGATAGTCTGAAGGATAGTATCACTGAATTTTAATTATTTAAATAAATTCCTAACACTTTTTCAAGGATTAAACTGAAATACTGCTGGGGAGGAAATGTAAATTTTCAGGAGGGATAAGTGAATATAATAGATGTTAGTGGTAGTGTTGGGTTTAATGACCCTTTTTACCACAACAGACTATAGTTTATAAGCATTATCTTGGAGACTTGAAGAAAGGATTATCTTAATATGTGATTGGGAAATGCATAAGGGAAACATTCATTACTACTGTATTTGATAGAATTAGTGCCTTATAGTAATAGCCTGTGGTTTCAGAACATTAACAGTAGGAAACCCAACAACAGATGAGTAAGGCAACATGAGATGCAGGTTGTTCTGCTGAATCTACAAGGGCTTGCTGGAGAATTTGAACTGTACCTTAGTTCTCCCAGTAATGTATAGCCTGGAAGTACTGAACAAAAATTTAAAAAAGAAAACGATTTATAATGCTGTGCTTGTCTAGAATAAAAGCAAGCTGTATACATGGAGAAGCTCTATTGGTTTGCTGCTGCTGTATATTTACTTCTCTTGCAAGCTGAAATAATAATTCATTTTGTATATGAAATTGTGTCTGCCAGCAACATAGATTCTGCCAGGATAGTGAAAATACAAATCATTCAGTGTATCACCTGGTGTTTAAGTATGGGCTTAAATTGCCACAGGCCAGGGTTAAACATTAGGAAACTTTCTAGTAGAGATGGTAATGAAGCACGGACTAAATTGCTTGGGGAATCATCCATTCCTGGAACCTTTGGAACAAGGGTCTGCAAATACTGTTAGGAGGGGTATGGTTTATGACCCCCCACTTGGTGAAACTGTAGGATTTCTTGAAGTCAGTTCCTATTTCTCTGCCACTTTTTTTCTTCCTGGGAGGAGCTCAGAGCACAAGAGATAGACTTGGATGTTTGATCTTAAAGCTGAAAAAAACCCAATTCCTTAAATTGAAATGGTGTTTTGAGAAATTATTATCATTACTAGCATGCTAGATTACTTCCAGTAAGAAAAGAAAAATCGACTGTGCCGTTGAAGTTTGCTTTCAGTTTTTTGTGCCGTGCTTTTTGACTTTCTGACAGTTTAGTGAACTACTGTTTATTTAAAATTTAGATGTAACAGTTAACAGCAAAAGAAATGTTGCTACACAATTTTTTTATTACTTATAATAAGATCTATTATTTAGATTTTTAAAAAAAAATCCCAATTCTAATTAAATGGATACTTCAATTAAAGGGTTTTCTTTTTTTGGTGGGAGGGAGAAATTAGAAAGCAGATGCTGAAAAGATATTTTGACTGGTATGTTTGAAGTCTTTGTTATCCACCACTCTATCATAGATAATGTGTAAACTTGTTAAACGTGTAATAAAAATGTTTCACTTGAAGGCTTTAAGTTTTGTCTTTCAAATACCTTATATAAAGTAATTCCTCAATTACTCTTCTGAATAAATCATTGTAAGCTTAGTTTACTTTACCTAGTTGTATAGGAAATATGGCAAACATACAGTAGTTTTTGTTTGGTTTTGGAGAGTTGCATTTATTTCCTGGCTTTGTTGTGCTAATTAAAGAAGGTGTTTTTCATCTGTTTCATCAGAAATTCGTAGTCCCTCCTCAGCCTCTCTGGGTGACTGCAGAAGACATAGAATTGTGGCATCACAGCAGATTGGAAGTTGAGCAAGTTGAGGGTAAAAACTTTTAATATGATTATTCCCAGCTGTAAGAATAGGTTAAATGAAATGTTCTATTTTCATGTTTTACTTTGAAGATGAAAATATCAGAAAACTAAAGGAATAAGGCTCCAGAAATGTGAAAACATTAAATTATATGCGTTATTCTAGTATATAGAGGAAGATAGCTTCAGTGATGATAATGGGAGAGAAAAACTGTAACATATAAACACGGAAGCTCTTTACAGTCCACTAAGAGGCCAAAAAGCACTTCATTAAAATGATTCTTGCAGATTGTTTTTAAGTCAGAGTAGATAAAAATAAATGAGACTGAAAGCTTACATGCAAATCGTTAATGTTGTGTACAGGCATTTTGGGAATCATTAGGTAACGTGAGATCTATAATGAAATACTGAACTAGTAAGTGTGAAGGTGTTGATGCCTCTACACTTAGCTGCTTCTGTATGAAAGGTAGTATGTATCTGTATAACCTGAATTTATACGGCATTTTTGCCAGGTTGTTTAGTACGGCCTTGAAGAAGGTATTTCTTTCAGGGGAGAGGGGAGAGATGGGAAGAAAAGTAGTTCTCAATAAATAGTGTTCTTGATAATGTCTTTATTTTAATTCCTTTAGACTATGTCTGAATGTATCCAGCTCTCATTTGCTGTTTGTAGAATTGGCATTTACACGGTAAGGCAATATTCTAACTAAGTATTTTTTTGTTAGTGTTAATGCCATTTGAGTGAAAATAAGTTACTTAAGCCTTTTAGGATTGGATTTAAGTAATGCAGATAGCAAAAGGGATTTGTCATGCTAGTTTGCATAAACAGGCTACAGTAGATATTTGTCTGTCAAAGATTTACTAAAACCAGAAGAGAGAAAGTATCCCCCACTTCAGTTAAAAAAGGTAAAGAAAAATTCTGCCAGCCTCTTGAGGTGTAAAAAAATTTAGAATTCATATGCCTCAGTTGCTGAGAATTCTTGCATAATGTATTTGCTGGAGGGTTTATGTCCATTTGGCATTAAATATCTATGATGTGTGAGTAATGTCACATATTAAAACATGTTAGCTAAATGCACTTATTTTAAGTTTTGTCTGGAGAGCCTTAACATTTTGGAAATGCTGTTAAGTTAAACTGACCAAACCTTATATAAAAGAAATAAGAAGTTTACTCCTAGTATGTGTCCCAAATATGCTATTTTTTTTTCTGCTCCCAGTTATTCTAATTAGTGATGAGAACAGATGTAGGAATGAGGTTTTGTAGAAATTAATTTTAATGAATATGTTGTGATAATGTAGTGTAAACAGAACCTACAGAATGTATAAGACTCAGTTGCTCAAATCATGCTTCATATCCTGGAGCTTTTGGATTGGGAACGCTGCTTCTTCTGTTAACACTTTTCAGGAGGTAGCCTGAAACATACCACTTCATATCAAAAGTATAGGTGAGTTTTGAATAACAGTGATGAGGGGTATGTGCCATCAGTAAGTCTTACTTGAGGACAGGATCTCAGAGTTGAACATTTGCTTTTGTTTGTAGGATTCAGTTCCTGGTAGTGTTCTGCTTGAGACTTTTTTTTCACATGAAATTTGCCTGCTTTCTATTTTCAACATCTAAAAGTCTTTTAAATGGTAGAAAAGAAGAGTCAAAGGCATATTTCCTTATGGTATTTAAATTTCTCAGGAAGGCTTTCTGTCTAAAAATTCCTGTGTGATAAGAGTGTATTATCTTAAAGATTAGAGAGGGTTATAGTCTGAGGTTTCAATGGCTGCAAGGTACTCAAATGGTCTGCCAGTTCTTTAGAAGGCTAGAGTAAGCTGTTCAAATTAATTTGAGGGAATGTACAAGTATTAATATGTGTGTATTGCAGACCTGGGTATAAGCAGGTAAAATTTACAGCAAAGCACATCCTCTGACAGTAATTGGTTCTGTTTTAGTTAAAAATAGGTCAAGTGTTGTCTATATACTGGAGTGGCCCGCTAAGTTGTGGTAGCTGCAGTTATACTGATAGTGGTATCTCTGGTATCTCACTCTGACCTTTTGGGCAGCAAAATACTTAATTTTATCAAATGTTTTAAATTGCAAAATAAAAAGAACTAGCTTAATTTATTAAAATGCTAAAATAAATTGATTTAATTGACTGCTGTTACTTAAGGGAGGATAGTGAAGAGGGTGATGACTAGGCTTCAGAGCGTCTGGAGATGCAGTGTTGTGGCCACAGTGTACAGGGGAGGGCTTGGGTCCCATGTAAAGTGCATTTGACAGCTGAAATAGTTCCTTTAGGAAAAGGCTAGGTGCAGAGACTTGCTTACATAAAAATGGCTGTCATTGGAAAGGTGAGTTTCAAATTATCTGCCTTGAGGGTAGGTTTGGACAGCTTTGGTATTGTAGTAAACAGAAAGGCCTGCTGAAGTGAGAACTGTGCAGAAAAACAGTGTGATAGTTTCTGCCTCTGTACCATACCCTGCTTGTGCTTGTAACTGTCACTGGGTTTGTTGCTCAGGTGTGTCAGCAGTCTGGCAGCTATCAGTTATTGTGTACTCCTTGCTAATGGTGAGAAGCAAACCACAAAATTCCAGGTCATATTTCCCTTCTAATTAATTCCTTGGGTCTTGTGTGTTTTCTGCTGCATGCTGTTTTGCTGATTCAAGGGATTTTCTGTTTGCTAGTTGATAAATTTTTATACAAAATCTAAGCAGTCTGTCTAAATGCCCGTCCTCAGCAGCGCCATGTGTTCAGCTTGTACTGAGTTACTTGGACACTTCCTGTTCTGCCTGTCCTCGTGGTACAGTGCTGCAAGTAATGCTCTTAGTCCTTTGGACTACAGACATCACAACTGTTAGTCTGTTATCAAGCAGCTTATCAGTAACGCTCTAAAGCACTCATTACATCAACAGTACTACATCAATAAATAGGCTTCCTGTTTTTATGGCATGTACAGATTATGGAATGGAAGAAGAGTTTGTATAGTGATCTATGGCAAAACAGTCTGTGCTGCCTTCAGCTAGGAGAAAATCTACATGTTTGCAAGAATATGGAGGAGTTGTAATGCCTGTATCAGTTGAATTAATTAGATTAGATTACTTTTAAAGTGTATACCCTTGAAGGGAGGACAAGCAAAGCAGAGGTGGTTAATATAAAAACTATATAGATATTTGTAGGGATCTGAAACTGATAGATGTTTCCTTTAAAAGGAAAACATTACCGTAAGTTCAAATGAAGAATTTTGGGATTAAAAAATCAACCAGCCAATGAAAATAAACCTTAACTTGTTTCCCATAGCTAGTTGCTTCTCTCAGAAATACCAGTTTTTCAGGTGCATGTTTCTTCCACTATACTAGTGCCTGCATCAAGTGTGTCATTTGGATGTGTGGGAACAGGCAGATAAATTTGTGAATCTCCGTGGCTAAGGAGATGTAAGCATATGGTAGCTTGTAACAAAGGTTATAATTATTTTCTGTTTCTGATTTAATTTTCTTAACCAGGTAAGGATCCTATTAAAATAAGGATGGAGAAGTCTACCTACATGGACCTCAGAGGGAAAACAGTCCAATTTTTTTTGTCTTGTAAAGCATTTTTTATGATAGGACACTTGCCACCTTGATATGTATTTAGGACTCCATCTTGGAAACAGTGTCCATGATTGTGTGCTGACACATATGCTCTGGAAGGTTCTCTGATACTCTGTACTGGCCCTTGAGACTTCTTTCTTTCCATCCATTTGCATATAATTTTAAGCTTTTTTCAACAGGGATAATAAGGCATTCTTTCTGTTCCAAACCTTTTAAATGTGACTACAGTATCATGCAAAATGTAATTTTCACATCACTTGTTGTTTTGGTTAGCAAAACAAGGACAGAAGTCTCTACAGGGGTGAGAACCATGCAGAAATACCAAAGGACACCTAGTGGAAGCATGGCATTTTACTGGTGTATTTTAGAAGGAAAAATACTAGAAAATACATTTTCCTGTTTCAGGAAATTAGAAAGTAAGTTTTTCTTAGTTTCAAAATATGGCATCAGTAGATAAGTAATTCTGTTTCAAAGCAATACAAAGATAACAAAAAGCTCCCTGTAGCTCTCTTTCTGCTTTCAAATGCTGGGTATGGCAAAAGTGATGTACTGTGGCAATATTGCATCAACGTTGGCATCTTCTTCCTGAAAATCATGAGTAACCAATATTTAATTTTAGTAGCCTCTTGGCTTGAATTTGTGCAATAAGAAGTGGAAATAAATGCCGCATTTTTACAGCTTTGCTTACTATAGTTTCTATATGGTAAGTGTAGTAAACTATGCAAATGTGCTTTTAGTTTTCTGGTTTACTTCAGATTACTTACATTTTTCTTTGTTTATAATGATAAATTCTTGTCTTGAAATGGTTTGACTGGAATCAGCTGCTGTTGTGCTAAGGAATTTGTCTGATGTTAGAACAAATCAGAAACAACATTTACTCATAAAGTGGTGATGGGGAATCTCTTAAAAGAAGAGAAATCAACTGACCCAACAACTAAAGGCAGCCGTGAAATAGGAGGTAATCATGGGAAAATGTCCTGGAGCCAGCCTGTGACTTAGAGTGTGGAAAGCTTCCTATGGGACGCCTCCCCTCCCTGACGTGGTTTCCCATTGGAAAATACTAAGTTAAAGTACTAACAGCATTCATAGAGCATATCCTGTCTACTCCTCCCTTTCCCATGTGGTGTCCTTGACAAGAGCAGCAAAACAAAACCACAAAAGTGCAGCAGGAAAATGCCCTTTTATATACTACCCTTGGGGAAGTGTGGATAATTCCATTCACAGTTACTGCTGATATTCTGTGGATAGACTGTTGGAAAGGAAGGGTCAAAATGTTTTTAACTTACAGTCTTAAATAAAAGGTTCTTGCCATCACCGCAGCCTTGGCACTGACTTGCACTGGGTGGGACTGTGCCTGCTTTGTTGTTGCAAACCTGGAGTCAAGCTGCTTGAACCACGCTAGTTGTGATTTATGTTGCTACCAACCTCAACAGGAGAAAGAGGGGTAGACTGTCCTGATGTATGTGTCACTCTGTGCATATGAATGTTAGCTGCATCTTGGGTTTTGTACTAGGAACTGAGACTTTTCTTTCTTCTTTTCCTGAAATAAAGGAACAGTTGTAACATTTTTTTGTAAATGAGGAGAGTAAAGATGGGTGAAGGGGGAGAACATCAAGGTTGGGCCAGGAGTGTGGATCAGAATATAGTTCTCTTCTCTGTCTCTCCACAGAGTTCATTGGTTAAAGTGAACTGTGCTGACATGGCTGAGAGTCTTTCCTTGTAGCCAGAGCTCATGTTATCTGCTCAAAGAGCTCAGCAGCTTGGTGCAGCCAATGCTGCTGTGACAGTATTGCTTCCCTGGGCTACTCAGTGATATACACTGAGTTTCCAGGTCTTTGAGAAACTCTTACAATTAGTAACTGATTTCACTGGGAAAGGTATGGTTTACCAAATTAGCCTGTTAATTTTTGTCAGAATCTCCATTGGACAAACTTGCATGTTGGAATAAAGTCTTGTCCTGGACTAGGGACATTATGAATACAGCTTTTATTCCATCTGATTTGTCTCTGCTGTCCATGGCTCCTTCCTGCTCTAGTGAACAGCAGTGTTGTTCCACGGGCCATTAGCTTTAAAGAGGACAAGAGGAAAAGTCCAGATCATCATTACAAAAGTCTCCAATCTTTTCTGTTCAGACAAGGTGTTGTTCAATTTGCATTTATCAGAGCTGTGGGGTTAGTTATCCTGTACATAACTGCTGTTTTGCTTCTTCCCTTTGGAAGTCAGGATTCCTGATCCTCACTCTTGCTGCCTGTCCAGAAAACAGTTGTGTAATGTCTTGTCAAAATGTTGTATTTTGCCTTCATGGTGCTCCTTATGGAAAATGAACTACTCTTGTTAGGCTCAGGAGATGCAGGGGGTGATGGTATGTGCATAGAATTTTTCTAATTGCCTCTGCTGAGCATCCTTTTTTGGTGTAGTTTGCAAAGTAGCCTCTTAATTATAAAAAATGAAAAAATGTTATTTTAATTGAAAACAGTAGTTTTTAAATGTTATTTGTAAGTACATCATAAAGTAAAAACATTCATAATTCTGACAGTCTCATATGAAAAAAATTACCTGTTTGAGATCTGAGGTGCCCTGAGATTATGGACTTTGAAAGATAGCAGGGTACATGTTGAATTAGTGGCAGATTGCAAATCTATTAGTTTGGATTATTGAGAAGGTGAAAAAATCAGAAGTGACTCTTCAGTGAAAGTGAATTTTTTCTTTCATGTTCTGTAATCCAGAGGTTGGGACCATGCATAGCAATGAGATGTGTGAAAAAGCAAGTTGATTTGCAGGGATTCCTGACTGGGCAATTCTAAGTTGTGATGAAAAGCAAGCTCCCTGTGATTATGGCCAAAGTTGCATGTCCTGCTGTCTGTGCACATGCAATCACATCCTCTACCTTGTACAGCTGGATAAGTAAAAATCTAATAGCTGATCTGCAAAAATTATTTGCTGTTAGTATTTGCCTTTAACAGCAATTGGACAACGATAGAAGACTAGAAATAATGCTTGCAGAATAATTGAATCTTTCACAGGATGCCCTATTACAAGCAGAAGAGGGAAAAGTTTGTTCTGGGGGTCATAAACTTTTGTTCTGGGAGTCTGTTTGTCTTAGAGTGAGGGAAGATTGCTTTTTCCTGTGAACATGCATGCACTGTATCCTGAGGGCATCAATGATAAGTTACTATTATGATTGCTACTGTAAATAGTTCAACTCTGTTTTCTGAAGACATGCTGTGTTTATTCAAGAATAGGTATCTGTTAAGGGAAGAAACCATATAAATGGATGGTAGATTAAAAAAAATAGCAGAAAGTGCATCAAATGCCATAAATTTAATCTGTTCATGAGTTAGCTTTTATTTTTTTTGGGGAAATACACTTCTAATTCTTACCATCACTATGTCTATCCATGGTGTTTTTAGTTTTTCTTACCTTAAAGTTGAAAATGTTTGCCTAGGTATTCAAGTTAGTTTTCAAAGTGGTTTGCTGAAAATCTGTAGTTGTTGCTGCAGCTTCTTTATAACTGTAGTCTGCCATCTTCAAAGTAGTTTAAGATTGTATGCATGAGTAATTAAATCCATAAATACTTTTGGAAAGGCTGTTCTACATCATCCTTTAGAGGCTTTTAAACTAAATAGTGCTTTTAGATCTGCCTTCTATTACAGTGTTTGTATTTTGATCAGTTTGATTATATTCCACACAAATCATAAACTAGTTATGTTTTGTTATATGAAAACCTTTGAGTGCCATTTCATTTTTATGGCAAGGATTTATACTGTACAAAACGATATTTAATTTTTAGTGAGTTTGTATTTCTGGGTATTATGTTGTTTAAGAGTAGAAAATAACAGTGTTTAATAGATGCCATGAATTCATACTATGGTTCCACTGCTATGACTATATATACTTAAATTTCAAAAGGAAACTTTTAAGTAAGTAAGTGTTACTAGGGTCTCAATCGCCATTTTAGGCAATAGTCCTTTAGGAAATGGTAAAAATGTGAGAGGTAATGTAAGAATATCTTCAGTCAGGGAAAGCAAAGGCTACATACAGTTATGATAAAGTGTGTTGTAACCAAGATTTTAAAGTTCTGTTTCTGGTATTGTCACAATTGCCTGTGTCAATGCAGGCAAAAATCTGGTACCTCTGTTTGCAGCAGTATTTGTCACAATGCTTCTCAAACTTACAACTTGATTTTTTTTTAGCTTTATTTAATGCTGCAAGTGAATGTTCTAGACCTATCTTTTTCACTCAATCCTTATGGTGTCTTCGAGACCTCACAAAAACAAATTAATTGTCATGCAATTATTTTATCATGGAATGTCATGTATTGAAAGGGAACTGCAAGGATCATTGAGTCAAACTTCTGGCGCTGCACAGGGCAACCAAAAAAATCCCAGCATGAATGCATAGTCCAAACACTTCTTGATTCATATCCTGGGACTTTTATACATTACAGAAGAATAAAGTTAGTGAATCTCCAGTTCCAATCCTGCAGAGCTTCTCATCTGAAAGGAGATTTTTTTGAAATTAGAATAAGCAGTAAAAGGTAAGGGAATGAAATGTCCCACTTTCTCCTCCTCTTCTCCAAATCAAAGTGGCATTTAAGAGAGGGACACACAAGTCTGTTGTATATTTTCCTGAGCTTCCAAAAGGATACAGATGACAGAACAGAGAATAGCTACTCAGTAGCATTTTCAAAATTTCATTGTAGCCTTGGGCACACACTGGCACCATGTTGAGCAGATCTATAATCTTCCAGTGGCTTCTTTTTCAAATCAATGCTACATGTTTACATGCTGTAACTGGGACTTTTACAAGGGCACTTAGTGGTAGGACAAGGGGGAATGGTTTTGAAATAGAGGACAAATTCAGGTTAGATATGAGGGAGAAAATATTTGCTGTGAAGATTGGGAGGCGCTGGTACAGGTTGCTCTGAGAAGCTGTGGATGCATCCCTGGAAGTATTCAATGATAGGCTTGGATGGGGCTTTGAGCAGCCTCGTCTGGTGAAAGATGTTCTCAAAATTAATGAATGCTGCATCTGAGGCAAAAACTACCACCCATATTTTTTTTTGTTTACCTTTGCCTCAAATTCCATTCATCATGGATTTTTTTTTGGCAACTCTTTACACTGTAATGTAGTCAGACAACATACGCTTTACCCAAATGGAAGGTAATTCTTTTTACCCCAATTCTAAAAGTACACACATTTCCAAAGCATGTGAGATTTTGTTTCTTAACCAGGCCCATGTTGTGTTAGTGTTGTCTTGGAGATCTGCTTTCTTCATTTTGTTATCATCTTGGATTGAGTGGAAGACATTCCAATGTAATTCTCTGGAATACGTAAGTTTAAGTAATCCCCCTCCTGAACAGGATCATACCCAGAGGCTGGGCAGAGGTTGATACTCTGTTCCATCCTGACTCAAGTCTCTGCCGTGACAAGCAAGCTACAGGCAGGCAGGGATTACCTCTAAAACACAGTGTATTTGGAAACCATATAAGATCTTGCCAAGTTCACTTCTTGTCTGTGTGTGGAAAAAGAGGGGCGATTTTTTGTGAAGCTGAATCTCTATAGGCAAAAGATCTGAAACCATGAGGGGAAAGTGAAGCAAATGTGTTGACAAAGACTTGACAAAGACTTCTGGTTATTGACAGCAAGATTTGTGTTTCAGGTGCTTTTGCCTTGCTCTTCATAAGAGTTGTGTGTTGTTTATTTTCTCTGCTTATATTTACTGGCCATGGAAGAGAATGAGTCTATTAAGAGGGAAGCTCATGTGCAGGTTGGGTCCTATTGTGAGATGTTAGAAGGAAGTAACTCTTAGTTTCAGTGATTCAAAAATGCTTTTCACTGTGCCATTTCACTTGACTTGGAACAAGAAGATGACTCTGAAAGGGATCAAGTGGGGAAATAGACACCTTGTCATACCAGATTAAAAAGCAATGACCACTGCAGGTGAGAACCCCCAATACTGGACCTCAGCCTTGCAGGAAAGAATAATATAAGCATCATAAAAGAGAGTTTTAAATCCAAATAACCCATAAATAAGAAGGTCAAAATGTATATTTAAAAAGAAAAAGGAAAAAAAAAAAAGATAAACAAAAAAAACCCAAACTAAACAAAAACCCAACTCCAAACAACTAGAAAACCCAAAAAACAACTACTGTGCATAAGCTAAGCTGAACTGAGGCTCTAGGGCTATTGGATATTGAGTAAGAAAACCAAAATAAAATAAACTGTTGTTTTAGTTATGTTTTGCGCTGAGCCTGTATTGTAACAATAATTAATCTTTTATAAGCTATCACTCTCTAATAACAATTTAGTGGTTGATAAATCAGCTTTAGATGGAGAATATGAATAAAGTTCTTAGTAAGTACAAAGATCTGAATGTACTTGGAAATGCCTGAGGAACTCTTCCTCATGATGGTTTTATTACTCCATATGCTTTTATTCTGAAATCTCACGGACAGTGGCTCAATTTTCAGACTTCCCAATGAGACATAAGCTATTTTGTTTTTCCGCAGGCTAAATTGAAGTGTAAAATGTACAGAATTTACTGATACTCCACAACTAGTTCTAGGCAAGTTCTTGTGGCTCCAAATCACAGTACATGCCTTGGGTGATTGGTGTCTGGGCATTTGAATACTTGTATAAGCCTTCTGCTCTTTTTATCATAGAAATTAGAACATAATTAGAAAGAATCTGTTGTGATTGCAAATTTGTTTGTGAATTCTAGCATGGAATTCAGAAGAGAGGGCTTTTATGGTTTCTTTTGTGGGAGTTTAGGATTTTCTCTTTTGAAATTCTGTGGTGTGGGAAGCTCTTCCTGAGGAAGTGGGATTTTAGTAACTTGCTCAAGTTCTTGAATACTATTGCAAAGAATGTAACTTAATTTCATGTTGTCACTTCTGTCCTCCTCTGACTTCTTTTAAGCTTTCTTTACCAGGCTGTTTTATATGGCACCAGGTAAGCTGGCATAGCTTTTTTTCTGTTAGCATCTGATCCTAATGAAGTAACCATTTTTTCCCTGTAGTTGTTAACTGGGATATTGTATGTGACCAGGGTTCAAGATTTTCTGGTTTTGACTCCCTGTTCTCCTCATTGCTAGAATATTTTTGTTAAGAAAAGCTACTTTATATTAAAAACTGTATTATATTTCAGCATCTGTATTGGCTGCTTACTGTAACAACTGATGCAAGGAAGGACTTATTTTCTTAAGGAAAAGGCATTCAGTGGAGGACTGAAAAGAAATTGTAAAAGTAGTCTATAATTTTTTACTATTACATGCTCGGTATGTTGAACTGTTGCAGGTCTCTGCTGCTCTTTAGGCAGTGAGTATTGCTGTATTCCTTAGTTACTTAAGTCAGTTTAAGAACTTTCTGTTGGCTTTATCTGTGTTTTATACTGAAAACAGACTCCTTATTTGAAGAAAAGGCTTTGAGTCTTGGTGGGCTTTTCAAGATTAATTTGAGATATCAAAAAAAGTCTTTTTTAATAGCTGTTTTGGGTTTGACAATGAGGAAATATGTTTTAGAAGAAGGGCTAATAGAAATAAGTGTTTTATAGACAGATGACTTAATGGATTTATGTGTTGTTGATGCAAGACTTCATGGCACAGATGGATGAAGTATACGAAGCCTCAGAAACAGGGAGTCTTCCTTTATGCACAAATGTTTCTGGTTTTCATTTTGACATGATGACGTCATAACAAATAGAGCTGAAATGGGGGAGAATCATCTAATTAATTCCTGGCTCAGAAGCAGGATGAACTATGACCAAAGCAGTTCTGACCAGACTGCTTCTCTAAAAAGAACCACATCAGGTTCCATAATCTCTTCTGACAAACTCTTCCTGAGCTCAACTAGCCCTACTTTCTACACACTGTTTTTCTAAGATCTAGCCTAAATTTCCTGTTAATCTTTCTTGCTTCAGTTAAAACTTTTTAGTGCAAGGTTACATGGGGCTTTGAGCAACCTGGTCTAGTGAATGCTGGCCCTGCCCTTGGGAGGACAGTTGGAACTAGATAATCTTAATGGTCCCTTCCAACCCAAACCATTCTATCATTCTTTGTCTTACAGACACATGCACACAAAAATGTCTTACAAAATGCACAAAAAAAGGTGCATTCTTTGCTGGATTAAAAGCTGGATGGATGGCCAGGCCCAGAGAGTGATGGTGAGTGGAGTTACATCCAGCAGGTGGCTGGTTCCCCAGGACTCAGTACTGGGGGCATCTCCATTTAATATCTTTAACAATGATCTGGATGACGGCATCAAGTGCACCCTCACTCACTTTGCAGATGACAGCCAGCTGGGTGAGAGTGTTGATCTGCTGGAGGGCAGGAAGTACTTGCAGAGGGAGCTGGACAGGCTGGATCCATGGGCTGAGGTCAATGGTGTGAGGTTCAACAAGGCCAAGTGCCAGGTCCTGCCCTTGGGTCACAACAACCCCAGGCAGTGCCACAGGCTGGGGCCAAGTGGCTGGAAAGGACCTGGGAGTGCTGGTGACAGCAGCTGAACATGAAACGGGGGGTGCCCAGGTCGCCAAAAAGGCCAATGGCATCCTGGCCTGGATCAGCAATAGTGTGGCCAGCGGGACCAGGGCAGGGATTGTCCCCCTGTGCTGGGCAGTGGTGAGGCCACACCTCAAGTGCTGTGTCCAATTCTAGGCCCCTCACTGCAGGAAAGACACTGAGGTGCTAGAGTGAGTCCAGAGAAGAGCAACAGAGCTGGGGAAGGACTGGAACACAAGTCCTGTGAGGAGCACCTGAGGGAGCTGGAGGTGTTAAGCCTGGAGAAAAGGAGCCTCAGGGGAGACCTTAACTCTCCCTACAACTGCCTGAAAGGAGGTTGTGGCTGGGGTGGGGGTTGGCTTCTCTGCTAACAGGCAGTGTGATAAGAAATGACCTCAAGCCATGTGAGGGAAAGTTTACAGTGGATATTAGGAAAATGTGTTCCTATATTTACTATTTGTCCTTAATATCCACTAATACCCTCCATCAAATTTCTACCACGGGAAGGCTGGTCAAGCTTTGGAATAGGCTTCCCAGGCAAGTGGCTGATTCACCAACCCTTGGTGTATTTAAAAAATGTGTAGATGTGGTACTAAGGGACATGTTTTAGTGGTGGAGTTGGCTGTGCTGGGTTACTACTTGGACTTAAAGATCATAAAAACCTTCTCTAACCTAAATAGTTCTAAGATTCTTTCTGATGTATAATAGTAAACTTTGAACTAAATACCTGTTTCAAAATGCATCCAACATTGGATGGTACTTGGTTTACAGGGAGTATGACCTGCTATATGATTAGATTTCAGTCCTTAATTATTTGCATTTCATAGAGTCATAAAAAGGCTTATGTGATGTCACTGAAACTGCCGGAGAAACAAAAACTCTCCAACATTTTTAGTATTAGAGAATTAGAGCATTACTTTATTCTGGCCAGGATGTTGTTCAGGCCAGGATGTGCAACAGAAACCATTTCATCCCCACATTGCCTGGGTTGTGCAGAGAAAATAATTCAATCACACATCCTTTCTACTGGATTTTTCTCATACTTATACAGTCAAAACCCAAAGAAATTAATTGGTTTGATGCTCATTGGTTTTAAGTTACACAGTTCTTAGTATTTGGTTTCCTTTTGGTTATTGATCCCTTTGTCTTCAATGTTAATTGGGTTCTCATTCTTTGTTTTCTTACTAATCTTTTCCCAGACCAGGAGTCTCCAGCCATGCCAGGGGTGATGTTTGGAGTTTATGTTCATTAATTGTCCTTATTTTTTGTGTATCTACTGTGTTACTCCCAGTCTGCTGAGATGTTAAGGTCATCAGGCCTCAAGTGGTGAAATAGTCGTTTGAAAAGAAACTTAGTCGTTTGCCCCAGGCAAAGGTGAACAAAGCCCCAGACTAAAGTTATGTAAAAAATTTTAAACTTGATATAATTTCCAACAGGACATGGAAGGAACCTTAAAGATCATCTAGTTCCAATGGGCCTTCCATGGGCAGGGACACCTTCCACTATCCCATATTGCTCAGAGCGCCATCCAGCCTGGTGTTGAACGCTTCCACGGATGGGGCATCCACAACTTCTTTGGTGTGGGCAACCTGTGCCAGTGCCTGACCACCCCCACAGTGAACAATTTTTTCCTAACATCTAGCTTCTCTTCTCTTCTCTTTTGGTTTAAAGCCATTGCCCCTAATCACTTTCCCTCTTATTTATGAATTTCTTTTATTTATTTACTTTTTTTTTTTGTTCAGTATTCAGTTTTATTATTGCTTTTATTGTTAGAGACCAAATAACTCCAGTAAGGCTGTTTACTATGATCTTTTATAGAGAGAACTCATTCTGTTTGTGATTTAACACTCAGGAAGTTGCTGAGATTTGGAAATGTGTCTATAGGGCTGAGCTGATATGCATGATTTTTATGAAGTGTAATGTTCTTTCTTTTTTTTTTTTTTTCTTACTTTCTTTTTTTACTGCTATGTATTTTAACAAATTCTAAGTTTATTTCACATTCTGGTTCCACGTCACCAAAAGGCCAATGATTGACTGTCAGTACCAGGACTGTCTTTATCTTCAGACAGTTCTTGCTATTTTTTTGTAACTTAATGTGTTGGTAACATAGCATTAGATTAAAAATTTATTGGTTTTCTAGGTTTTCTCTTAATTTGTACTCGAATTATATCGTCCTACTTACCTGAATTAGAAGTTTAAAAATCAGTTAGAAGGATAGTAATTTTTTATGGAGGAGAGTTCCGTGATTTCCCCTGCCAGTTTTGGATTGCCCCTGTGAACTGAAGGGACAAATAGCAGTCCTTACCAAGTAATGTGATTTTTTTTTTTTCAGTGCTGTCACTATCAAAGTGGCAAAGCTGAGCTATGTCAAATCAAGCTGGTTCAGTATGTTTACAAGACAACGTACTGTGCAGCTGGTTTTAGACTCACATATCTTTGAAATACCCGTATTCAGTTTCTAACCAGCAGTCCTAACTGTCGTGTGAGGTGAAATTAATATTTGATTTCTCCATTTTGTTGGAAGCTTAATATTAATTCCCCCTGTTTAAAACTGAACTGGAATGAAGTTCAAGAGCAAGGAGAAGAAGCTGTTTAGGAAGATGTAAAAAAAATAAATTAAAAATATATAGTTATATTCTTAATTACATTGTGGAATAAGTCCTCAAATGGAGTAAAACCAAACCCAGAAAAATTATAAACACAGGAATGAAAACTAATTTTCAAATAATACATTTCTATTTGCAGATTTTTGGGTAACATATGTAAATAATTTGATTTTGTGCTAGTTCCTATTCTGTAAAATTTAAAGAGAAGTAGATTGTTAGATATTATTATAATACTGAATTTTGAATGGCATATTTATTTAAAATAAAGTCACAGTGTTTTCAATGAAGTCACATGAGACAATTATCTAATAATTTGAGCAGAAGGCTATATACAGTCTCAGAAGTAACTTTGTGATTGTGAAAGAAAACATATTTTTAGAATGCAGTATTGTACATGTGGTTTTCGTCAAAAGGCCTGAAAGCAGAATGCTTTCATAATGGTCGTTAACCATAGTATGGAATGTATTTTACAGTGATTGTGATGTTAAGATCATTCAAAGAAACAATCTCTGTATGTTGAGGACTTCAGCTATGATTCGGTGTTTTTGAGGGTTGATTTGGCTTGGTGTGTTTTTTTGGAACTTTTTGGGTATTTCTCCTTCCCCATGCCCCAACAGATAAGGCTTGTCTTGGTCTTCTTTTACAGAAATACAGTACATATTTTTTGTGCTGAAATAGAGGATTATTTTAGTTTATGAAGTTATGTTTGATGCCAACAATAGTAATAAGAGAAATTAAAACCAGTTATGTATGGGTCCAGGGATGTCCTGTGCTAGCTTGTAAGAGATGAGTGTATCTGGAATACCTTTTGTCTTGTAGCAAAAGCTGAAGATGAGGATGCCTGAATATAAGCTGTAACTTTTTGAGGTAACCTATCACTTTAAGTAGGCAAGTGTCCATAGTGCAAGCACACCTCAATTACATTTCAGTACAGCGCTGCTATAATTGAGTCAGGAAAGGGTCCTTAGGCCATGTCCAATTCTGCCTCTTTCAAGGGTTGTGAATCTTGGGAACATGCAGAAAAGTGTAGAAAAACAGCTATAGCTTGGCAAACAATAGCCGTCTCTGGCAAAGCTTGTGTTTGCCTAAGTCAAGTATTTTGATCAAGCTACATAGACCTATAAACAATACCATGACTATTTTTTTCTGTAGTTCAATATCCCCTTTATATTTCTTTGTTTAAAGCTTAAAACCAACTGCTTCATGAGGAAGTGATAAGGATGACTTCATTTTTGTTAGGGAAATCCAGGCTGAAATTTCTGAGTTGCTGCGGAGTGTGAATTGGAGGATATAAGTACAGGAGCCCTCCCTATTTTAGCAGAAGCCTTTTTAAAGCTTTACACAAAGGGATCTATGGGACATGAACTAAGCTTTTTTTCTAAAAGGCTAAACAGGATGTAGATATAAATAATAATTCAGTACGAACTTATTTTGGTGGAACTTTCTCACAGCTGCTTGTATATTGAGAAATGCAGTTTTCTTTCAGAAACTGTTTTTTCACTAGTTTCCAGACAGTGCTTAAGAAGAATTCATACCATTTAAAAAGTATTTAAAAATCTCTTTTTTTCAAGGTGTTGTAATTTCTTCTTGCTAACAGGTTTTTTTTCTTAATTGAAAATCATTCTGACTTTTCTCAACCCTTTGCAAAATATTCACAGTTGAGCAAGAAGGTGGTCAGGTACTGGAGCAGAGACTTCTTGTACATACCTTGTT
>VXBU01012578.1:37292-58669 GCA_013400315.1 Bombycilla garrulus | reverse complement strand
TTAGTACACTCAGCCTAATTTTAACTCATAATCAGCCATAACCTTCTGGTTATGATCCAATGCTGAAGATACAGAAGGACTTTTACAGCAGTATCTTTGGAGCTAGCTGATGTGTGTGGGATATTCTGGTACTGATGACAAAAACCACTTCCCTATCAGTGTGCTGGTATCTGATTTCCTCTTCATTTACATCTAAAGCTATGGTCAAATGTACCTTTGATCTGCCTGGAATAGATGGAGAGAAGCGTGGTTGCCTGTCTTGGCTGCTAGTACATAGTTAAAGTGCTCTCATATCTGCTCAAGTCACCCAGTTTAGTTCAAAGCACTGTCTTTGATAATTTATGCATTGTCTCCTTCCAGGAAAACAAGTGGAGATTCTTCAAGTATTCCTTTAAATCTGATATATGAATGACATTCTCCCTCAGAAGACCCATACATTAAACCCTTCCAGACCATTCAAAATTCAGGAGACATTAGAATTGTCTGGTTGCAAAGCCAGGCAATCTCAGATTGGGAAATATACAAGCAAGATAATCCTGCCTAATTTGCCTTCTGTGTTTCATGTGTGTTTTGGTATGGCCTTTAATTACCTAACATTGCTTTGTTTTCCTTCTTCCTTTCCCCACTGAACCTGTGAGTCATTCATTGCACAGGATGGGTGGTGGTAATTTAATCAACTGCTGCTAACAATTGTAGAGAAAAACTGAGTTAGATGTTGTTGCCTCAAATTTTTTTTGCTGTTTGTTTTGAAGGTAGAGTTAGAACTCAAAGATAGCCATTTTAGATCAGTCCAAATACATTGCTTGACCAGCACTGTGTTTTACAATAGCCATAAAGACATTCCTATGAAATTATAAGAGCAGGAAATATGTATGCACTGTTACCTGATATATTATGAGTTTGCAACTCTTTAAATCCAAGAGATTTTGGAGTTTGCTGTGACTTTTATTTACATCTCTGAATATGTCCAGCTTCTTCAAGAAGTCAGGAGGAATACATGGCCTCTTGCAAGTGAGCTGGTAGTTCTTTGGGTGAACCACCAGTTCCACAATGAACCACTCATGCCCTTCTGAAGTTACATCTGATGAGCTGGACCCAATGGCTCTTAATCCTTGTATGGGAAGAGATGTTTGCAGTTACCTTTACCACCACCCTCTAGAATCTACCTAAACTTTCATATATGTGTCAGACCTCTCTAAAATTCTCTTTTCCTAAATAAAGAAAGTAAGATTGCTTTAGGTTTGAGATTGCTTAAGAAAAGGTTATCCCATATTTTGATCATCCTTTTTTTGTCCTTTTTATTCCACATCTGTTAACATTTTTGACATAAGGGAATAAAAAAATGCAGTCTTAGGTATAAATATGGTTACATTGAAACACAGATTTACACAATGGCTTGATGATGTTCCTGTCCTTACTTTTTTTTTTTTTTTTTTAATGAGGGACTAAACTCCTGTTTTAAAAGGATTGTCCTAACTCCAGATCTCTTTTCTGAGCTGTAGACCATACCAATTTATTAGGACTGTTGTTTTTTTTCCCTATATGTTGATCACTTTATTTGTTGAATGTTACATTTTATTCTGGTGTTCCGTTTCACATTGTCCCTCCATGAAGCTTTACCCTGTACTGTTTTGAGTAACTGCATGTTTCTTGTTGCTTACCTTTGCCACAGCAGATCCATCACAGTTCCTTGAGAAATTTTGCAAGTGGCCTCCCTGCAGAATTGACCCTCTATTTCCTGACACTTAACCGATTAATTATCCATACAAGGCTTTTCCTTTTCTGTCATGATGACTTGGGTTTCTTCAGCTTTTGAAGAATTTTGCAGAAAGCTTACTGAAAAAAGCACCTTGACTATACTTTTGTGGGTCTTTCTGTGGCAGTCGTGGCTACTTTCAGGATACCTCACAAAAGCTGAATTTTATTTATTAATGTAAAATATTTTCAATTATGGAAGAGCATAAAGTAGCCAAAGTCTAAATTGTGTAATAACTCATTGCCCAGTTTCAGACTCCCTCATTTTTTCTCTCTATTTTTTCCCCCCAGAATTCTCATCCTCTTGGAACATGCCATCATTTCTGCTATATTTCCATAATGCTGACTGTAGCAATGACGAGTTCTTTTCTAAGTCACACTCCAGCTAAATCATACTCCTGTGGGGTATCTAAAATAGCATCTCTTTGAAATGTGTAAGTGTTCTAACAGAGCCACTTTGTGGCAGAAGTGATAAAATTACATTTACCAAGCTGGAAGTCTTCTGCTTGTAATGAGAAAACCTCTTGCCTTGTTCAGATTTCGGCACCAAACAATGTTGTATAGTCTATAGATTTGTAAAACAAACTAAATTTGCTGTAATTTGTCCTGTGTTGGTCCAGGATTGTTTCAGTGCCTTTGTGTTCACTGTCATCATTACCGGAGATGTTTTTTTTGTCACCTCAAATCTGAGGTTGGTGTTTATGACACCATGACACCAGCTGGTCCTCTGGCATCATCCAGCATTGTGTGGTGTACAGAGAATACAGCAAAGGCCAGCAATGCACCACATAATGATTGATCCACATAATGATATGTGGCAGCAATGTGATAGCAAATTACTTTTTTATTTTAATTCACTGTACTCATATGCTTTTCCCAGGATTTGTGTGCAAATACTGTATAAGTGATTTGTTTTCTTGCATTTTGAATGACACATCTCCATTTTCTGAGAAGAAATAAAAAAACCCAAAAACCAATCAGGTTTCTGTGGAACAGGAAATAGATATGTAAAAGGAAACAGCATGGAAAATTCCCATTATCATACTGGTTTACTGAAGTGGAAATGTTGGGCTTGGAAAGAGGTGGTTTATGCGCATAGATTTTTATTCCTCTCTGGCACAGAATTGGATTTGATCACCATGTCCTGACATTGTGAAAGGAAGTCTTCTGTTCCTCAATGGTTTTTGGTAGTCAACACATGTGGGGTATGCCCTAAAGGTACATGGAAGCCCAACCACTCAGGAGATTTCTGACTGCTGCAGTCTTGCAGCTGCAGGGGAGTGATAAAATAAGCCTAAATGTGAGAGTATATATTTGTCAGTAGGTAATAAAATCTGTTGATAGATAGCTGTCTGCCCTACTACTGTTGTCATGCAGGAAGTAAGAGACAGAGGGTAAGGGAACAAGTAGGAGAAAGGAAGTAGGAAAATGGGTATTTCCTTCAACCAGTAGCCATCCCCTCACACTTCTGCATTTCCCCAAGTGAAATCTAAGAGTATTTTTAGGATTTTTATTAACACTGTAGAGTGTTTTAAGATTCCTACTGTTCCAATATTGCCACCTGTAGAGCTGTTTTTCCACATACACATGTAGTTCTTCATTGGTGTATTTAGAGTACCTGAAATACTTACTGAAGCTAGCAAAGAAAACAGGAGAACAAGAAAAACAGTATGAGAGGGGAAAAATAGATCACTAGCCATAGAGAGTATAGGTGGTAGACTATTTTGTAGGAGTGATGTATGTACACTTCTTTTCCTTCCTGCAGTTGTTTGCATATCTTGGACATTTTTTCCATTGGCAAAACAGAACATTCTACAAAAGGTGGCTTTTAGGATCTTTTGGTATAGGACACATGGCTACAGCAGGTTAACCAGGTGATTGCCTAGATTTTGTGCAACTATGGAAGAAGACTGCCTGTCTGCTGGGTCTTAATATGTTGACTTCTTGCAATGTCTTGTATGTAATTACTAATTGTAATTGGAAATGTAAATTCCTGTGTAGATAGAGTCTGTCTGAGTGAAGAACAGAAAGGTCAAATGCTAAATTTTATTTCTCATTTCCTTCCCTAGTAGATCTCATTTTCCAGTGACACCTTTTTTTAGCCCAAAGCATGATGTATATAGGTTATGTAGTGTACCTTAGTGTGGATGGAGCTCAAGATGATGATGCACAAGAGGGGCTAATCAGTTAGTATAGCTCTGCTTCTGGATGTTGGACCTGCTGAGTCTTGGGGATAATAACCACATGAGGTGGGATAGTTCAAGGCTTTGGCAATCTGTGTAACTATCCAGTGTGGGTTGGTAATATAAAGCCCAGTAGTTGGTATACTCTAGTTGTCAGTAACTCAGCTGTTTATGTGGTAGCCATTCCTCTTTGTGAGCATTCCACAAACTGTTGAGGATTTGTCTGTTATGGAAATGATAGCTTGGAATTTTCAAAGCTGTTCTTAATCATGGTTGGTATTTATGCAGTCCCTTCCTCTTGTTTTTTTTCAAAATATGAGACTCCTGTAATTTACAGCTGTTTTGGAAACTGTTTTCCAGTCCCTTGTCTGACTCCTCTACAGCATGCTTGTTAGCTAAATGCTGTTCCCTCTCAAAGCCTTCCCACCTTCCTGTGGAGACTGGAGGAGTAACACCTATTTCATGCTCCATTTCTCATGTGAAGAGCTTAGTAGCATGTACAAAATTTTAATCAGTTTACTTGTACAAGAATCAACTCCTCCGTTCAGTAGTCTCTGTCATGAGGACTAAATACAGCAAACCTTTTTAAAAGCAAACATCAGGATTTTGCTAATGACTGGTTGGATTGGGGAAACTCACATGTTCTGTGTTGTTTTTTTAAGAATTCTGATGTACCTCTTGCTGCAGCCCAGGGTATTTTCTTTTCTAACACAGGAATCTGTCATCACTCTGCATGCCAGCAGCACATCTGCTTCCTGTTTTCTCTGGTACAGGTGAATGCAGATCTTGTTTCTACTCTGCCTGTGAAAAGTTCTAGAACAGAATTTTTTTTCTATCCATTTTAAAGAGGGAATTTAGTTTTGGTTCCAAAAAACCGGTATACTTTGTGTCCAGTACTGATTTTCTTGAATGTGTGTTTTACGCTGGCTGCAGGTAGAGAGCAGTACTGAGCTTTTTCACACTATGTTTCGGTACTGTATTTTGTGCTTGAAGAGTCATGCAGTTCTTTTAATACTTCTGGTGACCGTATCTGATGGGAAGTGTAATGTTTCTTATGAAAGCCCATCCTTCCTAATCTCCAAAAGCATGAAACATGATACCATGCAGGCTTGGGGATTCAAATTAGTAGATTTTTCACTTTTCTGTGTCTTTCTTCTATGAAAGTATGTTTGAAAATATGCTGTCAGCTTATAGATTGGGTTTGTAGGAATCTGGTCACCCACTAAATTAACAAGATTAATGTAAATTAAAAGTTAGACTTTCAGTTTTGTGTTGTAGCCGTCCAGCACTGAAGAGGACACTACAGCTAAGGATGAAAATGTCTTGGGTGTCTCTAGTCTGACTTTCTGCTCAAAGCAGAGTCAGCAAAGGTGCCAGACCACATGGCTCAGGGCTTTTTGGAGTCTGTCTTTAAAACTTCCAAGAGCAGGCACCTGACAGCATTTCTGTGCAACCTGCATCAGTGCTGTGCTGTTCCTGTAGGAGAAAGGTTTCCCTTTATCTCTAGGTTGAACTTGCTGTCTTTCAGCTTGCGCCTGATGTATGTCATTCAGCCACCATGATGCAGCCTGAAACTTTATTGTGAGTACCCTGTTTGGCAAGTGGGACCCTGCAGTGGGGACCCCAAACGGAGGATTTAGTATCTTATCTTGGTATTGTCTAAAAGCACTGAACCAAGGGGAAACCATCACTTTCCTCCATCTCCTGGTTCTGCCTGTGCTACTGTAGTGATGGATACTGCTGCCTTTGGTTGCTTCCAGCCCCGAGGCTTTTTCTGCAGAGCTGCTGCTCAGGCAGGCCATGTCTAGCCTGCACTGCTGCCTGAAGCTCTGACTTCCTGGGGGCAGCGCTTTTCTCCATGCTGAATTTCAAAAGGCTCTCCCCACATTCCTCCACCCTACCCAGGTCCTGCTGGATGGCAGCCCTTCTCTCCAGTGCATTGTCTTTTTCCCCTAGTTTGATGTCATCTGCAAACTTGACAAGCAGACTTTCACCATGCCGCTGATGAAGGACCTGTCACTGATTTTGTTTCTGTAGTTCTCCACTTTGTTACTGCAATCCTGGTAGAGTACAAGACATTAACTGCTGCCTCTAAGCCAATCATTCAATCAGTTTTTAGGTTTCCTAAATTATCTGCTTAAGACTGTAATCCTTTTCCTCTTGTAGAAGTCTTGCTTTGTGACTTTCCCAGAGACCAAATCTAGACTGATAGTCCTGTTATCAGTCCTCCCTGGACAGTTCTTCTGGGGCCTTTTGAAGATGGCACACCATTGGCATTGCTTGGGACCTTTTCCCCCCACCCCCATCTCAGTTACCATTGAGATCATCCATGAGAGAAGACTTTCTATGGGCCACAGTCTCTCATAGAACCCCTTACTGTCCTCTCACTGCTGGAAAATCTCCTTGTGAACAGTCTGTGGGTGGTCTTTGTGGCAGAGTAGTGAGGACAGCAGTTTTTCTGAAAGGGAAGGGAATATGTCTGAAACAGAAGCAGAAGAAACTAAACACAGCAAAGGGGCAAGCTTCTAGTAAGGTCTTCTAAAACTATCAATTTTTAGTCTATTATCTAACCACTTCCTATATTCCCTCAGCACTGTTCTAATCTTTAAGAATGTACCTGAACATGACTTAGGTGTGTAGCTGGTTCAGATACACAAAATACTTTGTTATTGGTAATTAGTGAGAGTCAAGGTGGTTATTGAATTTTTCAGACTTATTGTGGGAAGAAATCTTTGTGTCTTTCAGTGGTTTTCTGATACTGACAGGTAAAACTCAAGAGACGGGGTAAGTATTTTTAGAAGATGTTAATAAATGTTGCCCACTTTATTTCTGAGCTAATTGAATGAAAAGTGTTTCCTGTAGTATATACAGTATATAGGTTTGCATGATTGTTTTGAATTTTCTGAACTTGGTTAAAATGAAATTATGTAGTTGGTTTTAGAATTCCCTGTGTAACAGATATGGCTTTGAGTTACAGAACTGTTTTGTTAGGAAGAACTAGGAGACAATAGCATCAGAAAATTACTTAAGAATGTATTTATCAAATGAAAATTTTCAGATTAGAAAGCTATACACTGACAAATGCACTCCAGCAAAGGTGTGGTGGGAGTTCAGCGAGTACATCTCCTACGCAGCCTTTGCCTCAGTATCAGCTCTGTCTCTCAGAAAAGTTGGCTGCAGCCTGGCAACAGACCACTGAAAGTGCAGTTCACAAGTGTTATCAATTAAATGTATTTTTATTGGAGGTTTGTTTAAAGTCTGTTATACACCAATGCAACCATCTCCCCCTCCAAAACAAACAAACAAAAAACCCCCCGCAAACCCACAAAAAGCAAACGAGGAAACGAAAGTATTTTCTTTTAAACCTCAATTCCTGTGGTGTGTGCTGCCCCCAACCCCCGTGCCCGATTCCCTCCTATCTCTACGGGATCCATCGTTTTTCTTAGGAATAACCAGGCTGCTGGGTTCTTTTGGAAGCCTGGCCCGAGTCTGTTAGTCTGCGTGATTAAAAATCAGGAGTGTGAAAGCCGCAGCAGCAGGACAGAAGCGCCATGCGTATCGCGGGGGTGCCTGTGCGCCGGCGGCGTTCGTGTCTGGCCGTGCCCGGCCGTGTCCTCTCTGGCGGCGCGGGCTGCTGAGGCGCGGTTCCCCCCGCCCCCACCGGGCGGCGCTCCCTGCAGCGGCGAGCGGCGGGCAGCGCCCCCTGGCGGCCGGCGCGGCGCCTGGTGACACCGAGCGCCCCGCTGTCACCGAGCGCCCGCAGCAGTGCCCCGTCTCCTCCGCCGCGCCTCCGCCCGCCTTTCGCCCCCCGTCACACATGGGGCTGAGTGAGTGTAGCGCAAGTGCGGCAGTACTGCTGCTGGAAAACGTTCAGAGTTGTAATTAAGAGCAGGATTCGTGTTCCAGCGAAGAGCTTGCCTGCCACGCTGTTGTGAAAACACTGCTAGCAGTCTTAATTTTAAACTGTAATTTAAGACATGGTTCTTTCATTCCTACTGAGGATGAATAAATTTTAGATCCCTGCCAAAAGGGAGGGTGTGACCAGGGGTTCTATTGTGAAGAGAAGCCTGAGAGGAGACTGGGACTAGTGCAGGAATTTTCCTGAAGTCAAGCGGGTGGGTGAAACTGAGTGTGTGAGGTGAGGTGAGATGAGAGAGCTGCTTTTGTTCGGGTTTGTCTCCTCTCTTTTCCCTATTGTTATCAAGCGTTCAGTACAATACTGGACAATCCTTGGACTTGCAAGCATCTAAGGCAATTACTGGGAAACTTTGTAGTCTGAGGCACAGGACGCTGGATGGAGTGATGAATAAAGCTTGGAGTAAGTGTACTTGTTCATTAAGGAGTGCAAGGGTGGCCTGACCCTGTAAATCCAAGACTACAAAGAGACTACAAGACTGGCAATAGCAGTCAAGACTGCAGAAAGGGAGAGTATGAGAGCTAATTTGGAGGAGTTCCCTTGGTGTGTGTGAAATGATGCAGTGTAGCTCCTCATGGAAAACAGACTTCTGCCCAGTGGAAGTTTTGGGTGACTGAGTATCCAAGCCTGACACCTGAGAGACATGATGATAGTAGGAAATTAGCAGTTTACTAGTGTCAGGGCAGAGGGATGTGAAATGTAAGAACAGAAAGGCAGCATTTCTACCTTCAGCCCCCAACATTTCTCAGATCTTGTCCTGTGGAAAGCCAAGAGATAGCCACCTTTTGCAATGCTGTTGTTCTGCAGGAAGAGTGACAATCCACAACCATCTTTCCCCTTGGCTAAACTGGGGAGAAAAGGGAGGAAAGAGGATACTAAGAGCATCCACAGTAGTCTGTTTTGTTTGAAGTTGTTCTGAAAATTTGTACATCTGTTAGGCTCTGTGTAATTTGCCTTAGCTTTTTAGTGTTTGGGTTTTTTATATTTGACTTTTGTAGAAACAAAGCACTTGTGGGCATGAGAGCAATGCATAGTAGAGTGGTTACTCTCTGTAGCATTTGTGTGGGAGATAAGAACATAGGAATTATCATACTTTGTATCTGCAATTCATTTGGGGTCTCCAGCATTCAGTAAAAACATAAAAATTTCCCCATGTGAACTCATGGAAATTTATGAGGATTTTTCACAATGCCTAATGGTTAAATTTGGATTTTAAACATTTTGTTTTCCTCATAGTCTGTGTCTTTTTCCTAGTATTACAGCTCTCTAAACATGTTTGCTGGTGGGTAAAAGGTTAGAACCTATTTGGTTCTTGTCAATTACTGTGTTCTGTATTATCTTGTAACAATGGAGTTTTGCTGTATTGTACATTTTGGGAGCAGGGAATCTTGTTTGCTTGTTTGTTTTGAAGTAGCCACTCATTTAACGTAGTTAGTGTTTTTACAAGTGCATCATCTCCAGATCATTGTGCAGTTTTCCCCAGAGAAGGAACCATATCTGTCTTCTGTTTCTGTTTACGGAGTATTTGCAGAAGAGAAAGAACAAAACTGTCACTTTGATTTTTCAAGGCAGGGTTGTTTTTATGTAGCTAAGTATTTGAAATAGGTGCAAGATCTTTGAGGCAACCAGAAGTTTCCTATGACACCTTTACTCCTCTGTTTGCCATTCTGGGATTTCCATTATCTTGACTAAGCTATTAGGCACTCTGAGAAAAAAGACATGCTGGGAAGGTAAATTTGTCTGGTTTGCGTGGAGAAACAGTGTAAATCCCTTCTGGTTAGACAGCTATGTTGTTGGTGGAGGCAGGTTCTGAATTGTCTCACCTTACGTCTTGTATTGCAAAGCTCATGAGAAAAGCTGATAAGTGCCAAGAAGTACCGAGGGGAGAGATTCCAGATATGTTTGACAACAAACAGAGCCTAGAAGAAAACCTCAGGATGCAAACAAACAAGTCAGCACTGAAATTCAGCAGTGGCTCCAAATGTGAAAGAGCATGGTGTTTATGTGAGGGAAGGGGGTGGAGGGGGGAAGGCAAATTAACTTTCTTAACTCTTTAGTTAATATTTCATTTTTCAACCAGGAATAAATTTTCAGGCTCAGGGGAGTGAGAATTAGCACAAGTGTCTGGATAGTTGTGAGCTGGAGCCTGCAGATCTTGTTTCATTGAAACACCTACCTTGTTCATAATGTTATGGACTGCTGTCATGATATTTTTGAAGTTATTTTCTAAGTAAATGTTCAAACCTGTAAATTGAGGGAATGGTTAAAATGAGACTTAGGGGACAGCTGACCTACCAGTGTGCTGCTGAAAAGGAAATTTTGCTCTGAATTTTATGACTCCTCCTAGCTTTCTGCTTGGTTTGACATGTGAGGTTAAGTATGTGTGTGTGGTGCTTGTATTATCCTGTTCACTTTTTTATCAGGTTTGCAAACTGATTAGTGTTTTCACCCATACTGGGGGTTTCTGACAGTTCAGTGTACATGACCAAATTAGCACCAAGGGCTGATGGCATGTGAGAGGCAGGAATGCGCAGTGCAGAACAGACACAGAAAAGGGTGAGCTTAGCATTTTGACATTGCTGGGTGCTTACATGTCTCATGACATCTTTTACTGCACCTCTTTAAGTTAATAAAGACTGAAGTGTCCACTCCATGTGCGTTCTTGTATCATACTGTGGAGGAAAAGGTCATCAGCCTTTATGTGACTGTAAATGCTCTATATAGCACCTCTTAGATAATTTCACAAACCAATACTGTGTACATGTTTGTAGCAGCACTGTAAGCATCTTATTTGCAGCAGGGTAATAAAATTTGTATTTGTGTTGTTCTCAAGATTTCAATAAAGTTTTGCATGAAAAGCTTAGTTTTGAAAGTTTTGTAGAAAATAATGAAAGGACAGCTAATACAAAGGAAAGTGATCAAGGGTGTTTTGTTCAAATCCTGTTGCTAATGAACAATGTATTGAAAAATATGTTTCTTAATGCAAATATTTTAGCTTCTTTGCAAGAGAATAGTAAAGCCTTCAGACTTATTTTGAGAGATTATAACATTATCTACAGTGGAGACCTTAAAGAATTTCTTCAGCTGCTGAGTGAAAACTTAATTTGCCAACATCAAGTTTCCACAGGCCTTATTCCTTGTACTTTCTAAGCCCTCTGGGTTTCCCCCCACCTGTTGCTTTATTATTTGTTTCTCTTAGCTCCTTTTAATTGCTGATTGTTGGAGAAACAGAGGAAAAGTACAATGTTGAAGATGGAATACTGTAACTCAGAGAAATTTTAATGCTAGAGTTAAACTAGTCTAAAAATTTAAGCCCCAAAAACTGATACAAAATTGAGGGTTTTTTCCCACTCATGCATTTCCTGTATTGATTATGGAAGCTGCACTGCCAGCAAGAGGAAAGTGTCGGTTTTCCTGCTCTTACAGGTTTGTGATGTTTCAGGCCTTGCAGTTCTTTCATACCTTGTTGGAGGACTCAGTAGTGTCTTCTGAATCCATCTTTGCCCTGTTGTTCTGACAACCTTTATTTAACTGCTCTAACTCCTAACAAAAGCATTTTCTCATCAGATTATATTAAATATTAAGGAAGTACTCTTGAAATTGTACTCTTAGTCTTGAATGAGAGTGGGTTGGTCTTCATGAGGCTTCCATGAATGCTCTTGTGCTTCTGACGTTTTCCAAATAAGCCTTGCCTGCATGTTAAAAACTTTTTCCTTGTTCATGTGAAGTTGATGCTCTATTAGTATTAGTTTTAAAAGTGTCTGGTCCAAATCAGGATGTTCACCAACACAGCATTCCAGTGCCAACTTTGCATCACCTGGTTCAGTATAATTTGCTGATAAGTTCTTGTAAGCTGTTCTTTCAGTTTGGCTTCATGCTCCAAGGAGGAGTGTTGGCTTGAACTCTGTTATTATGTCTAAGAGACCTGTATCATCAGTCATCAAGACACAAATTTGTGCTAAATTTTGTTCACAAATGTCCTGTATCATACTTCTGGGCATTACTGTTTCTGTTTTTCTAGATCATAAATTAGTCTTAGTCTATTGTCTTAGATAAATGCCATACTCTAGATTTTTTACATGTAGGAGCAGAAGGACATTCTGCGGCACTGTGTGCTAAATAATCCCTAAACAGTAATATAAAACTGTGCAAGGTAGGAGCATAGGTCTTCTATCTGCGAAGTGTTACCTGAAACAGAAACAGTTTATCATTACTAGAAGCAATTTATCATATTTAAGTCTTGCCATGGAAAAAGTGTGCCTTATATGATTTTTATATGCAAGTTATTAAATGTAGACCAAATTTCCAGGGGGAGCTTTCTTAGAATACTGTATTGTCTATTTAGCCACATCTGTTTCATTTTGCGGGTCTTTGGAGAGGGCTGACATTTGTATTGTGGCTTACTGAGAGTTTCAGGTCAGGTAGAATTTGTTTGTTTTATTTCCTTTTTATCCATGTTGGCTCAATTTAAACTCAGATTTATCTCATATTTAAGGCTGTCTTATTTTTATGCCTGTTTGGCTCATAAGAACATCTCAGTGACTCCTACAGACCTCATGTAGTTCAGAATCATTCCAGACTTTTCTAACTAATATGTTCTGAATTCGACCTGAAAACATTAGGAATTGCTTTCTGCATTTCTTTTTGTCTCTCTCTCTTTTTTTTTTAAAAAAATTTCCCTCTCTGTTCTTTGTACAAACCTGATATTAAATAACATAGTAAACTACAAAACTGTTGACATCTTATGTTTTCATTGCTAACAAGTATTGTTTGCCTAGGATTTATCTCCTGAGAGGAGAAGAGATTGCTGTAGAGAAATAGGCTTGCCTTCACTAGCCTAAAAATTGGTAATCTGTTCCAGTGTGGGTGTGTATGCACGCTCTTCTCTGAAATGTTTTCTCAGACATTAGGTTCCCTATAGTAAGTTCCCATGTGGGAAAAGGAAGTGTGGTTTCAGCAGAAACTGATCTTGTTCTGAATGACAATTTTGGTGTCTTTCTTTCAAGCTCGCTGCATTTAGGACAAATATCCTCTACTGCATTAGTTTGAATAAAAGCTGTCTAAACTAAAACATGGTCATGTACAAGGAACCATTTCAATTCTTGATCAGATTTTACAAATCTGTTTATGTGGACACATAGACTATTTTTGGATCTAAAGAGAAAAAAGACAGTTTACTACTTCTCAAAATGGAGTAAATAAATTCTGTTTAAATCAAACTACTCTCTGTGTTATGAGCTGCTGTTGCTTGCTTCACTAACTAAGTTGCTGGTGGTGTTCAGTTCACTGACCTCTATTCAGAATTAGGCACATCTATTAAAATCATAGGCATTGTGTACGTGTGACCAGCAGTATAAGTTAGCCTGGAGAACCTTTTACTAGATGTGAGAGGTGAACAGCATGTCTCAACTTTTGCACCTGAAGTTTCCTGGAATGATGCTTGCAAGCAAAAGAGAATTTCTTCCATTGAAATCTGCATGCATTTTCTGTGGAATTTGTTGAAGTGCACCAAACATGGAACAAGAATTTAAAATTTACCAAAAATTTTCTGAAGCAGCCAGCCAGGTGAAATACACTGGAGTCAGTATGTTCCATCTTTTGGTTCTGTCCTCCAGACTTACTCAATGTGACACATGGGAGTGGATGAGCAAAATGCTTCCTCATTTATGTCCAGCTGCAAAGGATCATGCTGTGTCCTCTCAGCTGTAACAGAAGTGACCATCTCACTTTCAACATCTGCAGGTCTCCTTCCTTAACCAGTGTCTATGGCTGGCTTTGAATCTACAGCAGGGAGAGAAAATGAGAATTACAAAACAGTGGTGTTGTTCCCCATCTGCGTCCTTCCTTTTTTCATCTTGCAGAAGTGATTTCTGTTTCTGCATATTTTGAAGATTCTGTGACAGACTAGGTAAGCAGGAAACCTTTTCTGGTGCTCTGTCCCACAGGACATCCTATGGAAAGGTTTGCTTTTCTTCTTGGGTCTGACATGCACCAGAGTCCTCCTGAAAGAGGTATTTTTCTCAGCATTGAGAAGATTGCGCTGTTGTGTTTTAAATGGGGAGTTCTGCTGGTTTTTTACTTTATGCTGTTTGTTCTCTCTGAACTCCTTAAGATTAATAAGCCAAAATCAGCCTATCCGCGTCAGCTACTTCTCTGAATGTGAGCTATCTCTGTGTCTGAGATGCTTCAGTATAATAAGGGCTTCTGTCAGCTCTGTGAAATGTTGGACAGCCCACAGTGGCACTGGTGGAACCAAGCATAGAACTACTCATCTCAAGGATATGCACTGTCTTCCTTCTCTTTTAGTAAAGCCATGATTGCTCGTTGTCCAGACAATATGTGTTGGATATCCAAATGAATAGATGTAAATCCAGAAGGGTTCTGATCATATTTATTCATAATAAATCTTCAGATATCCTATAAACTACCACACTGTTTTGGGATGAAGGTCAAAAGATCTAATTCTGATTTGAATATTTTCTATATTCACTATACTCTGGGAAAGAAGTTCTGGTGTTTAACTGCCTCTCCTTTAATGAATGCTGTGGCATTTTTGATTCTCGTCTGTATGTTTTGGAAGATTGCTCTTACGCTTTATCTTGTAAGGTGAGTTTATGGGTTTCCCAGTCCCTGAATTATCTGAGATTTTTTTTTCTGCTCTTTCCATTTTACTGACTCTTCCATGACTTATTTGATTCTGTTTTTCTCCATATTGAACACTCTGCTTTGCGGACATTGGGACAAACAACAGCAATGACATGGGATTGTTCTTGTTTTAACTGCAGACATCATAGTTTCTTACTTTCCAATTTAGTAATTCCCTAATCTCCAAAGCAGACATTTGTGCTTTGAGGCTATGACTGATCCTTGTACATGCCCTGTGCAAATTTAGTTACCATGCCCAAAAACATTTTCAGAAGTTTTATTTCCCAGGGCAGAAAGTACTATAGTCTTTTTGATATCTAGGTAGAAATGTGGACAAGTCTTTCTTGTTAGGCCTGCCATTTGTTGCCTGTGCTCTGAACGGTCAGTGTGGCCTGCCATTTGCTTTCTAGAGTCTTCTCGCTAAGAAAGCCAGTGAATAGTCACTTTAAACAGAATTACCTTCCACAGATTCATTCAAGTAGTATCTATTTCAAGTTATGCTGTGTTCCTGGACATCTAGTAATATATTGAAAAACTGTGTTTTTCAATTTCTTTCAGTGTTCTTTCACTGTTTCTGATGATCTTATGCTTCTTTGGGATGGGTGCTCTTAAATATCATACAGTATGGGCTAGATCCTGTGTGATCACAGTAGAAATGCATCACTCCATGAAGGTGCCTGGTTTAAAGGTGTAGCCAGGTGCTCATAAATCGAATACATTTACATAGTTTGAAAAGCATTTTGTTTGTATTGGATTTTCTCTAATGGGTTAATGAAAATACACTCAGTTTGGCACTCTGGGGTATTACAGAAGACTAAGAATATTACATAAGGACATACTTTTTTACACCCAGTTTAAGAACAGTAAGTCTATTGTCTGTAGACCTGTTGATTGGCATTCATTGTGTAATTTAACTTAATTGTTCATAATCAAATCTTTCATCAGTTATTTCACTACATAAAAATATTTTTTGTTACAAAACCTTCTTTAGGATGATAGGCATGATAATTTAGTGCATCCAATTTGTCTTTTGTAAATATTGACATAGCAGTTCTGTTCTTGCTGTTCTTGTGGACTTTTCCAATTCCAGTTTTTCAAACCTTAATGACAGTAAGCACTACCAGTCTAGTTGGTACCTCTGCCATCTCTCAGCATGCTTGAATCCAAGCTACCCAGCTTTGATGATTTAGAAGTGTCCAATTAATAGCTGCTGTTCAACATCATCATGAGTTGCTGTTGGAATGGAAACTATTAAATCATCATCATAAGAATGTTCTTTTTCTCTTTAGTTGTGTGTACTAAACTTACACTTTTCTTTATTTTCAGGAATGATACAATTTCCACTGAATAATGCATTTTTTCCCAGAAGTAGAGGACACCTTAAAGACTGTTTGTCTAACAATTCTAGCTATTATCTTCTCTTTCTGTTGTTTTTCAACCTACATAGTTTTATTTCAGTATTAGTTCCCAGAAATCATCTTGTGCTGAGGGAACAGCTGATACCCTGTTGATGAAGTAAGATGATTTTAATCATGCTGCCAAAGATGAATTAGTGTCTTTTGTGTAAGAAAAATAAAATAGCTGAAGTAATTTTCAGTATGAGCATCCTGTTGGTAACTATTTCTTTACTATAGGCTGGTTTTACTTCTAAATCTAAACACAGGACTAGACCTGTGACCATAGATGTTCATTTTGGAAAGAGAAGAGCTTTGCTTGTGGAGGAACCTATTTCCTTTTACTGGGTGTAAAGAGCAGTAAAGAATTTAAGTCATTATAAGGCTTCAGATTTATAAGTGACTTATGGTAAATGTAAAGATGATCATCTTTTTTTCAGATATAAAAAGGGGGAGCTACCATAAGAAGTATCTAGATTTCAGTTAGAATTTTTTTCCTTTCTATTATGAAGATTTTAAATGTCTATACAGGTAGGATTTACCTTTATCCCTTTGAGTTTAACCTCAGCCAGCAACCAAACCCAGGCAGTTGCTCACTCACTGCTCCACCAGCAGGATCAGGAAGGGAATCAGGAGGGTTAAAGCTGGGTTGAGATAAAGACAGTTTAATAGGGAAAGCAAAAGACGCACAAGCAAACAAGGGATTAATTCACTCCTTCCCATGGACAGGCAGGTTTTCCGCCATCTCTGGGAGAGCAGGACCCCATCACACACAACAGTGTCTTGGGAAGACAAACACCTTCATTCCAAATGTCCCCCCATTCCTTCTTCTTTCCCCCCTTTATATATGAGCATTATGTCTTTTCTGTTACCAGGGTGTTAATTGTCTCTTTACAGGTAGTGTTAACCTTTATCCCTTTGTTGTGGTTTAACCGCAGCCATGGTCTGGAATATCCCTTTGGTCAGTTGGGGTCACCTGTCCTGGCTGTGTCTCCTCCCAGTCTCCCAGGCACCTCCAGTCCCCTCACCCCCATGGCAGTTTGAGAAGCAGAAAAGGCCTTGTGTCTCTGTGAGCTCTGCTCAACAATAACAAAAGCATCTCTATATTACCAGGACTGTGTTCAGCACAAATCCAAAACACAGCCCCATGCCAGCCACTGGGAAGAAAATAAAGTCTACTCCTTTTCAGCAAAAAACAGCATACCCTTGTTCACCAGTGACTTCAAGTAAAAAAGCAGCTTGTAAGAAAAAATGTAATAATTTGCATATATAAAATCTGAAAACTAATTTCTGTGTGTTCCAAATCAATTCTTCAGGTTCAATTTGACAGTCTACTAGCTTGTATCTTAAAATCTGTATGCAGATCTGTTGGAGAGATAGAATTATTAATGTGGTCAGCACTTCCTGATGGGAACTGTATGAAAATTGAATCTCTTTAGCTTTCCAATTAATATATTGGATTGGAAGGGACCGATAGGATAATCTACTTCAATCCCCTTGGTATGGGCCAGTATGCCTTCCACTAAACAGGTTGCTCAAAGCCCTACCTAGCCTCCTTTTGAACACTTCTAGGCATGGGTCATCCCCAAGTTCTCTGGGCAACTTGTTCCTCACCAGCTTCACAATAAAGAGTTTCCTAATAATACATAGCATAAATCTATCATATTTCACATTGAAGCCATTCACCCTTGTCCTGTGACAAGGGAAGAATGTCCCTACGTGCCCTTGTCAAAGGTCCCTTTCCAGCTTTCCTGTAGGCCGGCCCCTTCAGGTTCTGGAAGGTGCTATAAGGCCTCTCTGGAGCTTTCTTTTCTCTGGACTCAACAAGCCCAGCTTTCTCAGTCTGCCTATAGGATGGGTGCTCCAGCCCTCTAAGCATTTTTGTGACCCTTCCTGGGTCTACTCTAAAATGTCTGTGTCCTTCTTATGCTGGGTGCCCCAGGGCTGCATGCAGTGCTCCAGGTGGGGGTCTTATGATGGCATGGCAGAGGAGCAGAATCCTCTCCCTCACCCAGCTGGCCACTTCACTGGATGCAGTCCAGAACATCAGCTTTTTGATTGCTAGGTTATATTGAGCTTTTTGGCTACTAGATGTCCCACGCTGCTCTCAGTCTGTTCTGTGCTCAGCTTATATTTGTACTTGGGGTTGCTCCAACCCAGGTGCAGCACTTTATACTTGGCTTTGCTGAACTTCATGTGGTTTGCACAGGTCATCTTCTCAAGCCTGTCAAGACCCTGCTGGGTGGCATCCCTTCCCTCCTGTGTGCTGCCTGGACCACACTGTTTGGTGTTGTTGACAAACTTGCTGGAGGTACGCTTGATCCCACCATCCATGTTGCCAGTAAAGATTTTCAGCCATGCTAGTCCCAATATCGCTTGTGAGGAATGGCACTCGTTACACTCCACTTGGACACTGAGTCGTTGACTGTGGTGCTTTTTGTATGGCTATCCAGCCAATTCCTTACTCATCGAATGGTCCAGCTATCAAATCCATTCTCCGCAGTTTAGGAACAATGTTGTCATGTAGGACAGTGTCAAACGCTTTGCACAAGTTCAGGTGGATGATGTAAGTTGCTCTTCCCTCATCCACTACCCATCCCTAATCCTGTCAGAGGAGGCCACCAGATTTGTCAGGCATGATTTACACTTTAGGAAGCTGTGCTGGATATTACCTTTCACCTCCTTATTTTCTTTGTGTATTAGCATAGTTTTCAGGAAAATCTGCTCCCTGATGTTTCTGGGAACTGATGTGGCACTCTCAGCCCTGAAGCTGGCCAGCTCCCTCTGGACCTGTGCATGTACAATACCTGGTTCAATGGGCTTGTGTACTTTCAGGTTCCTGAGATGATGTTGAACCTGATCTTCTTCCACAGTGGGTGAGTGAGTCTTTATTCTCACAGTCCTTTCTTTTTCTTCTGCTACTTGGCAGTATGGCTGGAACATTTTTCAGTGAAGAGTGAAAGCAGCAAAGTCATTGAGTAATTCAGCTTCTTCTTGTTCTTGTCCATTTCTTTCTGGACAGGTACTATATTTAACCTAATTTTCCTTTTATCAGTTACACATGTATACCCTTGATGTCCTTAACCAGATTTAGTTATATGAGGTTTTAAGCTTTCCTAACGTGATCCTTGGTTGCTTGGTATTCCTCCCAGACTACCTGTCACTTGGAGAAGGAAGTTATCACCAACATATTCCAAGAACTTCCCGGATTGCTTATGCTCTGCTGTGTTGTTCCTCCAACAGATATTGGGGAGGTTGGAGTTCCCCATGAGGACCAGGATATGTGAATGTGAGGCTGCTCCTGTCCGTCTGTAGAGGACCTCATCAGCTTGGTCTTCCTGTTTGAGTGGCCTGTAGGAAATCCCCAGTATAATGTCACCTGTGAAGAAATTAATCTGTATTTCTTTCTGTCCACTATGACAAAAATGCTGACTTTTTTTGTGGGTTCTGCAGAGCAAGTATATTTGCACATTCTCTGAAGAACTGTTTTAAGACGAAAAAGGGATAGAGTGTCTGCAGACATTTTTGGGAGGATGTTTCAAGATCTTAAAGATTCTTGAAGTTTCTGAAAGATCTTTCACATTTTGATAGACTCTGCCATACAGAAAAAAACTTCCCAGACACCACAAAACAACAGCAAATGATAACTGTCTGTGTAACTTCACAATATTCTAATTACAGATTTCACAATTATTCTCAGCTTTTTGTTCTCATCTCAGTTGTTCTCCACCTCTACCACTTGACACCATCAAGTCCAAATTACTACATACGGTAACAGGTAACCTTTTATTGTCATAGAATTTGGATACTTGAGTAACTATGTATTGAGATTATATGATGCTTGCCTTGTGATTGAAGTGATTACGTGACTATTTGTATCCTGCAAAACAGTCGTAACTTTTTAGTTTTTCATAGTGAGATGGCTCAATTTGTCTTCAATGTATTTACAGATTATGTTTCAGTAGTTTCATCACCATACCGTATGAGATGTGCTCCATTAACAAAATCTGTAATCTCTTTTCTTCAAATTCTGTGCATTAGTTTCTAGTGGATCCAGATTTGTTGGTAGTGGGAATAGCACTTTGGAGGACAGATTCTTCAAAACCTATCAAGCTTAGGTTGGACCTAATTTCTTTCACTTAGAAAGGCGGTGGCACAAATATGTCCTTGTGCTTATATTCTACTAAATTCTTCATCAAATCAAGATTGTGATTAAAATGATTTGAATTCAGTAATTTCCTAGCAACTCTTTTAAGCAGCTGAATGAAATACCTTTCTATTAATTATTAATTATTATTAATACTGATTATCCACAAGTGTTATTTTAAAAAGACTTGAGTCTATAGCATTTGGTAGAAATAAATTTGTGCTAAAATTGGGAAAAAATAGTTATTGTTTTGCTTTATAACACGGAATATGTAATTGTAGCCTTGTAATGTTTGTTGTGTGTGTGAAAATGGATAACTTCACAGAATACAAAAAGATTAATGTCTGTACTCTGAAAAGCATTGGAAAAAGGACTCCGTGTTCAAGAAGTGTACAGCTGCGTGGGTAGGAAAGCAGGAGAGGACACTGCACAGGTACCTGGGGACTCCCTCTGGGGAGCAGCTGCAGCTCTCTTCCCTCTGTGCTCCAGTTAATTCTGCACTCTGTAAGGCATTTGAGTAAAGAAACACAGCCTTTTATTTCCTATTATGTGGACTTATAGAATCACTAGAGGAGTTGCTGGTGCAGGTGTCTTCCCTGGGACTGGCTCCTCAAGGTTCTGTCTTTCATTCTGCTTGTGAGAGATACTGTTTTTGAGCTGGTAGAGACTTTTTGGAGGTGTGTGAAAGGATTGTGCTGAGGCAATGAGCAGTAGATGGCAGTGCTGTCCTGTTGCACAGCATGAAGGGGAGTCATTGGAAGTTTTAAGTCCTGGAAGTTTTAAGTCCTTCACTATGTGTCTGCTGCTGAAACATTGATAGTTAGGACTTATATTGTTCTGCCTAAACTTAGTTTAGTTCTCTTAAGACAATACTCCATGTAGAAATTTGGAGGAGAGAGGAGATTCTGTGTATTTCTAAACAAATACTAAGTGCACGTGTATTTTTCAGTTATCTCTTTTGTACATGATTCAGACATGAAAGACCCTAATGCTAGTATGATGCCATTTAATCCCATTGCAAAAGTAATGAGAAATTAGTGTGATTTGTACACATTTTCAGCTTTTTTTCTTTAAGGGGAAATACTTGCTTTCTGCAGAAACAAGTGTTGGTTTGTGATGCACAATTCATTCCTGTAAATCTCCCACTTCCCCATATTGAAATATTTCTACAGTCTGAAAACTTGATGACTCATAATGTATCAGTCTTTTGAGTCATAAGTCAGGGCCAATCTCGGTTTTTCTAGTACCAGAAATCTTTGTGGAGATTTTTTTTGTTTATCTGTGAATATACTTTGAACAGAAGGACTGCTCGGTCACTTTGGTAACTCTTTTTTTTT
>VXBU01012578.1:8226-19318 GCA_013400315.1 Bombycilla garrulus | reverse complement strand
GCCCCTTGAGGTCTTCTGGCTATTATTGCACGAGGACACACTTTTCTTGTTTGCGCTTTGCTATTCCCATGCCTTTTTCAGCTATGTTTCAAAGGAATTTGCATTTATTTTAACTTAACTGATTTTTTTTTTTTTTGGAGACCATTTGGTTATGTAGATCCTTTTGTAAATTTCAGAAGTTTCACTTCACAGGGTATGATGAGTCTCTCTCTTAGTGTACTTTGAATTTGCCTGCAAATTTTAAGGGTAGGACAACAGCAGTAGCTGTTCTTGTTCTTTACTTTTTAAATGCATGGAATACATGCAAGTCTTCCTTTACCTCCATCTAGTGTACAGCTAGATTTCTCTTTGCACCATATGTATTTCTCTAGTTTTTTTCCCTTGACCCGTTCTGGCATGGGGCTTGAAGGTGTCACTCTGCTGTTTCAATAAATCCTATTTTTGATGATGTTACCAAAGTAGTCCTATGTATGCCATGTGTATTGAATATGAATGTCCAAGGTCTTGTGTNGGAGAAAAAAGGAACAAAGCATGCTGTTGCATGTAGGTGGCATGTGATCCTGTAGTCAGCTCTGAAAAAATCAAACACCAAGTGATGTTTATGCTTCTTTCTGCTTTTGTAAGCCCAAGTGAACAGAAAAGAATTAATCATTCTCTGCTGAAAAAAAATTGTTTGGTAACCCACCTTGTAGCACAGGTAAATCACAGGAAAAAGCTTTTTATGGTTTGGCTCACAAACTGTATAGGGATGACTTTTAGCAACCCTGACAGCTCAAAGGTGTGATTTTGTTTTAGTTGTTACTTGTGTGTTTTTTTTTGAGGGGGCGTATTAAGAAAAAAATGTATACATCTTTTATCCCTACAAATTAGAAGTGGCAGGAGGTGTCACATCCTTAACTTTTGTGCATTTGGATGGTGCTGCTATTGCCTTTTTTGCTGGTATTTTTGATGATTCTTCAGGCTTTTTTTTAGTGTGGTTGTGTTTCCTTAAGTTGTGAAACAAACTGTTTCCAAAGGCTTTCATTCATCTTTTTTGTTGCCTTTGTCTCTTGCTGTTAAATGTGAATGGATGGGTGGATTGAATGAGTTACTCTTATGCAATAAAACAAGTGGAAAGCAAACTGTCAGAAAGGAAACAACTTGAGCAATAATTCTTCATTTGATGGAACTTAGAAGTGTCCAAAAGTCCCCTTGGAGCTTGATTTGACACTGCAGTGAAGCGAGTGATTGTCTTCTGTTCAGAGTACCACCTTTGCATGTTCTTATAACTGTTTGCGGACTCAGCTTTGGTTTGTCATAGCTGTCTGCCATTTGATTTTATGTAGGCTTTAAATCATACTACTTCACTGACTATCTGAGTACATCTAGAACTTGATATTTATTATTTCATTCTTTCTTCTAGTGTGAATGTAAGGGGGAGACAATCTGATTTTGATTTTATAGGGAGTGTGCAAGAGATTATGGTCAGAGAGGCTCATTTTCCATTTTGGATGTGAGGTTTTTGATTTATTTTGGCTGATGGTAGGGAAAGGACTCCTGTTGCCTTACAGCTTCTTCCAGGCAAGTTTTGTCTTTGACTGCATTTATTGAATTTTTATGATTCCAGAACTTTGGGTCAAGCCTTCATCTAAGAGCAGTTCATCTAATATCAGATAAAGCAAATTATCTCCTGCAATTTGACCCATTGTAATTGTGTTATTATGACCATGAAGTCCTTGAAATTACATGCTCTGAATGGCAGTGTTGTATCTTGCTTGTCAGAAGTCATCCAGTTCTTTCTTCTTGACTGTATTTCCTCTAAGCCTTCTCTGTAGCAGAGTTATCAAATATGTTAAAACATGAATATGTCTGTGTCATTTGTCTGGTTTTAGTGCTTGAGCCTGTGTCTTATGTCATGTTCATCTGGGACTACAAGGGATTCTGAAAGGTTTTTTTAAGGTTATTGCTTCATTTGAGGTTCTAGAATCTGGCTCCTCTGAAATACCAATAACCTTTTGATAGATGATGATAAACAATTTCATCCAATGTATCCAAATGTATTTCTTCATGGTCAGAAGGCAGAATTTGAGAGTCCTGCTCTGGGCTATATGTTGCTGCTTCATCTCCTGGAATAGAGGACGATCTATGTGAATCACATTAAAATCAACAAGGCCAAGTGCAAGGTTCTGCACCTGGGGCAAGACAATCCCAAGCACCTCAGGCTAGGCAGAGAAGAGGTTGTGAGCAGAGAACAGATTGTGAGCAGCCCTGCTGAGAAGAACTTGGGGGTGCTGGTGGATGACCTGGTCATGAGCACTCACTGCTCAGAAGGCCAAATGTGTCCTGGGCTGCATCCAAAGAAATATGGCCAGCAGGGCAGGGGAATGGGATTGTGCCCTTCTCCTCTACTCTGGTGAGACTCCACTTGCTGCATCCAAACCTGAGGTCCCCAGCACAGGAAAGTCATGGAGCTGTTGGAGTGGGTCCAGAGGAGGCCTGAGTGCCTCTCCTGTGAAGACAGGCTGAGAGAGCTGGGCTCACTCAGCCTGGAGAAGAAAATGCTTCAAAAGATCTTACAGTGACTTCCACCACCTGAAAGGAGCATCCAAGAAAGCTGGTGAGGGACTTTTGAGAAGGGCATGTAGTGGTAGGACAAGGAGGAATGGCTTTAAACTAGAAGATGGTAGATTTATATAAGGTGTTAGGAAGAAATTCTTTACTGTGAGGGTGGTGAGACCCTGAAGCAGGTTGTCCAGGTAGTTGTGATAATTCATCCTAGGAAGTGTTGGGTAGGGCTTTGAGCAACCTTGTCTGGTGGAAGGTGTCTCAGCCCCTGGCAGGGGAGCTGATACCTAGATGATCTTTATGGTTCCCTTCCAACCCAAAAAATCCTATGATTTCTATGAGGTAGGATATCACCAAGACTGTTTGCTCTTTAAAACTGCCTGCTTCCTTGAGGAATTGCTTTATTCTGTTTGGTTTTTTTTAATATTATCCTGTCTTTGATGCCTATACTTACTGGGTTTTCTGCAGCATAGGCTGATATAAAGTTGAAGAGGAGTAGATGCATGTGAAGGAGTGCCTTTAGTTCAATCTGTGGGCTGATCACTCATTCCTTAGCCAGGTTAAACTGGAGGATTGCTTTATCCTGTGCGAGGAATGGTGTAGCAGGTTAGGTTAGGAGACCTTAAGCCTTCCACTGGAGTTTGGATTGTTACCCTGTATTGGGTTGGAGGATCTTGAGTATAGTGATCACTGCTTAGTGAGGTTGTGGACAGTCAGAGAAGGTGTCTCGTCATGATGCTGGGATTTTTATCTGTGCTGAACATCATTCACGCTGGCAGTGGCTACATACATCTCTTTTGGTAGCCACAAAACGAACAGCAATCTTAGGTTTTGTCCTTATCACTGAACCCATAGAGACGAAGATGAACTCCAGTGGTGGTGTTTTTCTTTTTTGCAGCTTTTTTTTTTTTAAGAGGTATAACCACCTGTACAGCAGTATGGAAACTGAGGAGCCTGCAACTTTATCTCACGCTGTGAAATGCATGGAATTTTGTTCTACTAATTGAAAGTTAAGGTATTCATATAGTTAAAATTTAGTTTATTTATATGTCCTTTACCCCCCTCACCCCCCATCCCCACACAGTGTATAATTTTGTTCTGGTGCCTTGTGTGTTTTATTACTTGCATTCAATTATTCCACTGCTGTTCCCAGTTGTTTCCTATCGTTAACATTGTAACTGTCTGTCTTGTGTCGTTGTGCCCCTCCTCTTCACATTATCTCTTCGAGGTCTGAGGTTTCTTTGTGCTTGCTTGATCTCGGACATCAGAGCTGTGGAACCTACTGTGTGCAAATTTTACTTTTTGTAATAAACTCCTTGAGTTTTATCAATAGCTTCAGATGATTAACCAATCCTCTGGGTATAAGTCTGTGCAAGTACTAGAAGTCTGTTTGTTCAAAGATACCTTAAATGAAAAATAAATTGCAGAAGGAGACCATATCCATAAGTATAACCAAGAGAGGGGGAAGGGAGCAGAGTTAGGGTTGAGCTTTCAACCTTAATTCTGTATTTTAAGAGTTCTGAATGCTTGGTTTGTTAGCATTAGTGCTGCACTAACTTAGGGTACTTTTCCATGAGAGTGTGTGTGTTTAACCAACTAAGCATGAAATCCCTTGCTTCTGTTTGTCCCTATTAAATAGTAGCAACAAAAGAAACAGTCAGGAGATGGGTCTAGAACAAAGCAGAAATAATGGAGTATTTCACCCCAGAAAAGGAGAGTGAAACGAGAAGTACAATGAGTAGGCAAAGACAGACTCAACAGCTAGAGGCAGTTTAATGTGTTGTAGAGAGTACTGATTCAGGGACATTTGCTGCCGAGAGCTTCAATCTGTGATCTCCAAGTGGCATGTATATCAGAAGCATTTGGCCATCCCTGCTATAAACACAATATGCTTTTCCCAGAAGAAATCTCCATAGGGCTTTAAAGGGACACTGTCTAAGATTGTCAGCATAAATACTGATCCACCTAAAATCAAGAATCATTTAGTTGGGTTAGAAATCTGTAAGAAGGGGTAGAACTGGCTAGCTTCATCCTTTAACTCTTACAAAATGATTATACATGCACACGCAACATTCATGCACACTAACGAGTAAAATTAAAGTAACAGTGCTGCTGAATATTCCAAAGATTTCTGCAGACTGCAGCACCTATTACTCCCAGTTTCCTGGATAAATCTATCCTTTTTTCAAAAACTGATAAAATGCACACATTTTTAAAAGGTACCCTATTGTTTCATTTTAATACTTAAAAAATAGGTTTGTTCATTAAAAAATTAACTTCTGACTCTCCCTGCCTTCCTCTCTTTGTATGCCCATTTTCCCCATCCAGTGGCTATAGCTTTAAGCATGATATTCTCAAAAATTACAAAACCTGACAATTTGACATGTCGTTTCCTTTATACTAAGAAAGACCTTACTCTGATAGGATGAGAAAGCTCAGAAAAAAAGTTCAGTTTTCTTTAGTAGCAGTGAGATTTGAATTCATGACCATATCCCAAACAACCTTTCAGTGACTCTGCCAACTAGCTCTGCTTGACCCTGTATTTGCAGTAGTCCAATGTTTTCTGTCTGCTCCGATGCTTCCTCTAAGAGGCATTGTTTGGGTTTAGAGTTTGTTTTGTAATACCTAAAAGGTAGGATTTTATTGCCCATTGAGCAAATCAGGTTTGGGAATCACTAGAGGAGACTTCCGGGTCTATATCTCGCAAGTTGAAATTCAAGCTTCTTTTATGACTTTTGGGTTGACTAGATGGAGTGGAAAGTATGCTGGTTTGGGAAAGAACTGACCACTAGTTTTGAATTGAGCAACTTTCTCCATGTTTTTGATATATTTGTGTTTTGGAATTCTGAAATGACTTCTTTAATTACTGGTACACATTTCTTGCAGTTTTGTGGTTTTCAGAGAGCACTGTAATATGTGATGATATTTTAAATAATGTGTAGCTCTCCACAGTTATAATATATTTCAGGATGCATTTCCTATCTATAATAAAATGCAGTGTATAAGATAAATTTTTATTTACGTGGTCTGTGACATCTGAATTTTCTACTCCCCACAGATACTGTGTAGCTACTAGATGCAGCTGCAACAGGTGTGACAATAAAGGTATAGTCTCTATAATGGATGCTTAAATGGCCCTAACTTTGTTAGGGAGCAGGTAACTTTAGGCTGATGAGAAAACAAGAAGAGAGTGATAAGACTGTCTGTATCGTGATATTTCCAATGGAAAAGATGTTCATTGAGCTTGAGTAAGGCAGGTTGCAAAACAAGTTTATAAAGTCTAAATCTGTCATTACAAGCATACCTTACTATGTGCTCTAGAATTTCTCATCTCAGCTGCTGCTAAGTGCTGTTCACAATAGCTCAAGTTTCAGCAGCTTTTTGAAGCTAGAATATTAAAAAATTATTTTCATTAAAACTGAACCAGTTTATGGAAGGAAATTAGCCTGGCAGAAAGAAGGACAAAGTTATGAGTATAGCAAAGATAGAGCAATCATATCAAATAAAATACAAGAGTGGTCTGGAGGGAGCCATATTCCTGTCTTCTAGTGGTCTGTCTGAAATTTTCATGCTTAATTGTGCTTAGTAGTGAAGGATAAGTGAGAGGGTTGTGAGTCTGCATATGCTACTTTGCAGATGCAATCTGACCTGGATTTTTGATCATGTGTTTCATTGACAGCATATAAAGATTCTCCAGACTAGGTTAGGCTTAAAGAGTTTGCAGTAGAGAGATCCTGAAGTTCACAAAACCTGCCTGTTACCCACAGAGCCTCCATATATGTTGTGCAATGTTATTAGATGTTGTCAGGGCTTGAGAGTCATGTCCGGTTGCATAAGAACCAGTACAGTGGCTGGACAGAGAAGCACAGAATTCCATTGGCTCATCTATTCCTTTATGTTTTTCAACATGACATCAGGAGGTTTTTGCAAAGATGCCGTGATGACAGGGACAAATTGAATCCTTTTAAAGACTGGCTCTAGAGGGTCTGACACACAGCCTTGGGAGCTCTTGCAAGTTCTGAAGGATTTTATGTGGCCTTCAGCTTGATATCCATTAAGTGGAAGCTCTATTTAATGTTTATCTTGTTCAATGAACTCAGTTGGTCTTTCTCACTTAAGTACCACAGTAGAATGTTTGCTATGGCTTTGTAGAACCTGTGAGATAAGTATAAACCAATGAATAGATAGAACATCAGCAAATAAAGCTAGAAGGCAAGTTTATTCCATTAAGGTACGGACGCATACAAGAGCAAACCTTCTTAAAGAAATTAATTTTTTAATCAAATCTTGATAGAGGCAAAGCTATTATTTTTAAAATCTGCTGGTTTTATTCAGCTTAAATATTATTGTACATATTCTTACTTCTTCTAAAGTATATCCTTTCACTCTTTTAAAAGGTGCTGAAGTGGTTATGTAGCTTTCACTGAATTTATCTTTTGCTTCTTCAAAACAATGAAAACTGTTTTGGCAGCATGTGTAATAGCTTACCATCTATACTGAAAGAATCCAATTAAAGTTCTGCATTGAGTGAGCCATCCTTTTATAATCACATTCTCACCAGACAAGTTGCTCACAGGGTCAGACCCCACTGTTTGCAATTAGAGCCTTACTGACATCCGTTCAGTTTCTCTGCTCCTCCAGAAGCCCTCAGTGAGAAAACCTGGGCAGTTGTCAAGACAAACTAGGTTAAGGTTGTAAAGAACTGGATTTCTTTTCCCACAATCAGTACAGTGCAGACTTGTGGTTAAGATGAAAATAAAGAGCGGGGGCTATCTAAAAACAGAATGTGTGAGAAAGGGCTGATTGTACACACGTTTTCCCTTCCCTATTAGAGCAGATGTCATCCTTTGATATAAAGGTGGCAGATACTGGGGGATATATGTATTGGGGTGGTGGAAGTCTATCTTGGAAATTTGTGAGTAATTATGCTCTATGCATAAGATACAAACTTCCTAGCTTTCCTGAAATTGTAAGCTTTTAGATTTTTTTCATAAAAGGTTTCTAAATTCCTTGTAAACGAAGAACTGAAGTACTTAATGAGGGCCTAAGTAACCTTTTGGATAAACTTGGCCTACTTCGGCAAAACTGTTTAAGAGAAGTTACCAAAAGTCTGTAGTAGGCTTTATGTAAGAGATTTTTATTTATTTACCTTGTGATTAATTTATACTTCTTCAGGGAAAGTAAGAGATCTATCTGGTTTTTACTAGATCTGTGTCCAGCAAGATTTGCTTGTTTATTTGTTTACAAGCTGCACCCTTTAACAGCTGTTGCTCTGAGCTAAAATGCATGACAAAGCAAGCCCAGAAAAGGCATTAGTGGAGCAAAGATCTCTTATTCTTTTCTGTGACAACAGGTAGAGTCTGGTCAGCAGCTGCTCAGGATTGGCTCTGATACTCACACCAGGTATTGCATGAAATTGGCACAGGAAGGAAACTCATGCATATTCAGCTGCAGAGCTGTGTAGGGCACATCGTGGTGTGAGCAGTTTATGCTACTTGGGAAATGGATGTCATATTCTTCACACCAGCTTTTTGAGATTTAGGTGGAAAGTTAACATGTATATTTGTTTTCTAATAAAGTGTTTCTAGATTTTAGTTAGGGTGGTCTATTAATTGTTAATTTAGTCAAAATAATAAGTTGGAATAATAATATGCTTCTCTCCAATGGCTTTAAGTTTATAAACTTCCTTCTGAAAAGGTTAAATGAATAAACATTTGCTGAAAAAAGAAATATAACATCTTCTTCTTTTTTTTTTTTTTTTTTTCTTTTTTCTTTTTTCTTTTTTTTTTTTTTTTTTTTTTTTTTTTTTTTTTTTTTTTTTTTTTTTTTTTTTTTTTTTTTGCTTGTTTTGCCCTACCCTGGCAGTGTTTTAGAGCACTTTGCTGCAAGGGACCACCACCACCACGACCTGAGTATGACTTGGTTTGCATAGGCCTCTCTGGTTCTGGCAAGACAAGTCTTCTGTCTCAGCTCTGCAGCGAAAGCCCGGAGAATATTGTGTCTACCACAGGTAGGATGCTGCCTTTATTCCATGGTGTGCTGGAATATTGCCCAAAGATGACTCCTGAAACACATAGCAAAGGCTGTAGAGAACTTCAGCCTACTTATCTTGCTGTTGAAAGTACATAATGGACCACTTTGGAGGTACCACTACTTTCTTGCAGTATTTGTTCATACATTGGGAAATGTCCATGAAAACATGCAAGTTGGAATGTGTTAAAAGTCAAAACAGTGTGGTTTAATGAAGCAGAACCATAACATACAGTAACACTGTACTGTAGACACGCATAAAAATGTTTCTTTCTTCTCATTTTACTTTTGATTGTCTCACTATATATTGGAGAGAAAAGAGGAGAACATGCTGTAAAATAGGACAGTGATGCTCTGAAATTTAAATTGGGATTAATTTCTATACATACTTAGTCCATGCTGCCTTGTGGTATGTGCTAGCAACCAAAAGAATAAATGTAATGGCAATATGGTTTTTTTTGTGATAATCCCAGCTTTTTAGATGAGCAACAGGCTTGTTCATGTAGTAAGGGGAGATTGTGATCAAAGAATCAATTTGCAGGAAGTTTCAGTGGTAGTGAGAAGATACGTAAAAACAGACAGTACAACCACAGATAAGAGGTATCTTAAGTCCAAACGTAGGCATCTTGATAATGGTGAACCAGAATGTCTGATGCTGAAAAGCATGTTTTGATTGAAAAACCCCAAAACAAAACCAAACAACCAACAAAAAACAAAGAACAAAACAGCACCAGAAAAAACAGAAACAAGCATGTAAAGTAAGAAGAGGGAATACCTGGCTGGAAAGTTCAAGAAGAGGGCAGATTAGGTCATGGAGGTTGAAGAAATTTTGTCCAGGGGCTGCAGCAATTATTAACGTTGATTTGGTGATTGAGCTGATACTATGTGTTGTGCAAGTACCTTGTGTTCACAGTTACATGGCTTTGTACTGTAGCTGTGGTTCATGGGCTTGAATTTGCTGATTATGCCTGAGCAACCTTGTTTTTCAGTGTATATTTTCTTAATTTACAAGAACATAAGATTATTTAATACAACAGTAAATAAAATGTAAAACAGGTACAAGAAAATAGTGTTTTTATTAACCTGTGAATAACTAACCTGTGGCCTCTATAGTCATGTTATTGGCAATGTTGGAGAGATCTAACAGTTGGTTGTGAGAAGGTGACTATCTCAAAAAGTTAGAAGGAAACTGTAGAATAATGAGCCTTTTTTGAAAATTTTTTTATCCCTCTCTTGAGCTTTATCTCTAGGATTAGAACAAATTTTATTTTAACACTTCAGACCCTGAAAGAAATAGTAACAGCAATATAAATAGAAGTATAGAGCTATCAGAGGAAGTAATGAAAATACCATTAATTAAAAATTAAGTTGATTTTGTTTTTCTAGAGAGATGCAATAAATAACATTATATAATTAGGCAATTTGAGGAATGAAAACCAACTCTGGAGAATACTAGGCAGGCAAACCAAAATGATGCACATGTAGGTCATTCAGTTTATGATAAATCTTCTTAAGTGAGGCATATCAGAAAATATTGTGGAGAATCCAAGAATACAATGTAACAACTTCTCCACTCTGGTTTCATGCTATAACATATATTTTTGCTTTATTTACATCAGTGCCACTCAGGTCCATTCCATTTTTTCCTTTTTTCTAGGAAAAGTTTAGGATTTCTTTTAAGACAACAATCCCCAAAATATTTCATAATTATTCCCTTCAGATTTTCCAGTGATTGGAGGTGCACATTCTCCAAAAATTTGCAGAATGGTAGTCTGACTTATCCATTTTAGCTCCTAATACAGTAAAAGATGATTTTATAGAACTAGATTCTGGTAGATGGTCTGGATGGAAGTTTTGTGCTAAATTTTATGTGCTAGGTAGTTATAATTGAAAATTGCATTGTTTATCCTGATTTATTCTTGTCTCACTCCGTGGAACTTCTCCACCTCTTACCCCCTTCCCATCCCCTTATAACTGACTTTTAAACACGTTGAAACAGAATTTCTCAGGCAAACTCCTGGTTCTTGATGGAAAAAGTTGTTTATTCTGAATATATGCAATTGATTCCAAACGGCCCCTTTAATAAATAGCTTACTAATGCTCTTTATTTCTCTTCTTAGGATTTAGTATAAAAGCAGTGCCATTCCAGAATGCAATTTTGAACGTAAAAGAACTTGGAGGTATGGCATTTATTCCTTTGGTTATGAAACATGTAATGTCTAAATCTCATCATAACTGTCAGTTGTTCTAAATTGTTAGTTATTTTAAATTTTAAAATGATAGATCGATACAGCTGGAGTTAAAAATCTCAGCAGAGATTTAAAGTTGAGAAAAATTGCACAAATCCTGACCTCAAAAAACAAAGGGTAAAATGCAGGAGGAGTGGAAGGTGTGGTGGAATCTTGTTAATGTAATTTCTTGGACTGCAGTGGTTAGGTTATACAGAAATACAAACTGGACTCTAATTTTAGTATGGCTCACGGGGCAGCTCAAGGAAGTGTATGTTCCTTGTGTTTGT
>VXBU01012577.1:521-27578 GCA_013400315.1 Bombycilla garrulus | reverse complement strand
ACATTGTAACCTAGGACACAGAAGAATTTGATTACCTTTAGGAAGGAAAACGGTCACTTTGATTCATGTGTGCAGGCTTGGGAGGACTTTGTTTATGTTGAATTAGATCAACAAAACAAGATTTTTTCACAAATCACTACAGAACATTTATATTTTTGGTATTTTGGATATTTTGGCTTCATTACCCTTTGTTCCCCCTTCTCTCATCCACTCCTTATAAATGTTGAATGACTTTCCATTCATTTTGCTAAAATAAAGCTGTGTTGTTGGTTATTCTCCTCTGTGTTTTCTGAATATATTGAAAACACAACCTGCAGGAAGAAATGTCATTTTGGCAAAGGAAGTTCTTACAGAGGATGGAAGAAAAAAACACTGTGTTCTCTTTTATTTTATCATTCCCCATTTTTTTTATCTCTGTTTTCTCTCCCTTTCTTGTGGAGATACACACAAAAGTTTTGTAAATCGCTTCAGTGACCCATCCATCCCTGCGCTAGACCAGAACCAGAGGCAAATCAGGAGATGGAGAAAGTTGTGAAGGATGTCAGAGGACAGAACCAAAACAGGAACCAGTTAGAAGGAGAAAGATTAAAGTTTCTTTCAGAAACAGTCTGGATCATGCTGGAGAAGGATCTGGTAGATATGGATATTTTTAATGGAAAAGCATGCCTTTGTCAAAAGTTAATATTATGATAAGGTACTGGAAAATGTTTTCAAGAGAAAAAAAAGGTTGCCCCATCCCTGGAAGTGTATAAGGCCACGTCAAATGAAGCTCTGAGCAGCTTGGTCTAGTGGAGAGTCTCCCTGTCCGTGACAGGGAGTTTGGAACTATGTAATCTTTAAGGTCCCTTCCAATCCAGGTTGCTCTATGACATGATTCTATGATATATTTTAAAACTGATGCATGAGTCCAGTCTCATGGGATGGTTTGTCAGGTACTGCCCTGGGAGTGTTTGCAGCAGGTTTTGAAGGGTTCAAATGTACTTCCTCAATGCCACATATTTTTTCTGTTCCTTAGGATAAACTGTGTTCTAGAAGTAAAATTGACAGACAAGATATCTAAATTTACAGAAGAGAGAAATGGTGCATGAAGGTGCTTTTGAACAGCAGGATGTGAGTCTGCTGCAGGACTGCAAGGACACAATACTGTAGGACTTCTGTTTGAGCATTAAAAGGATGGGTGCACCCAAACCTGTGTGAGATGAATGCTGTGATCACAGGCTACTCCTTGCTCAAACAACAGAGATCCATCATGCACACAGCTGTCCCTCTGCCTGGGAATACCACTGAACAACTCACTGCAGTAGTGCTGAAACTACTTGGAAAACATCTCCTCAAGAAAAGTTTAGGGATAGCTGCACATATCACCACGTTTGTGGTTATCATCAGGAGCTGAGGAGGTTATAAAAGGTAAGAAATCCTCCTGTCACTCCTCTTCCACAGGCTGTTGGGTCAGATGTAAAAGCAGAGGCTATGCCTTATAAAGCCAGAGTGGGCATGAATTTTCTTTTCTGACCAAGTGAGCCAACCTGTGGTATAAAGCTGTTGTATGTATTGTCATTGAAATTATTATTTTTCATTGAAATAAAATTAGTTTATGAACAGTTCCTGGGACAAGAGTAGCTTAGAATGAAATAAATGTATTTGCCAGCAAATTTTATGCAACAGAAAAAGGCACTTGCAATTTATAAAATATATATTTATATATTTCCCAGGCAGCACCAGCTCTCCAGCTATTCCCCAGATATGAACTTGGTGTACCTTTAAGTGTTATATCACCAAAATATCAGAAAGAAAAGACATAAGTCTCATGTACATAGAGGCTACATTCTATTTTTAGTGTTATATGGAGGTAAATCAGAAGTCAACCCAGTGAAGAAAATTGCTCTCGGATACACTGGTATTAACCTGAAAGCAGAGCACAGTCCTTGAAATGCAGTTATATAATGTCTGGGGAAGAGATTCTGGTGGAATAAATGATCTCTGAAATGCTACCAGATAATTAAGCTGAAGTCAAAGCCCAAACCTAGAGCTCATTGCTGCATATTAATTTAGTAAAACAGATTATTCATGCTTTGGATGTTACCTTTTCATTTGGGAAAAGGAGGTATGTCCTTAAGGAAGTTTTGACTGGATTTCACTTGCTCGTTTTAAATTTAAAATCCTCAAGAGAAGCCAAGAGAACTTGATAGCTGATAAACATCTGAGACCAAGGGGGAAACATCACAACGTATCATCAATATTTTTAGTTCCCCATGAATGATTTACATTCCCCTGCACTATCAGATATCTTCAAAAGAACATATCAAAACTGGAGAGCAGTGCACTTGGTTCATGTAAAGTTAAATTTGCTGCAAAAAAGCCCTATGAATTCAAAGCTCTGAGATCAAGTTCTGATTTCCCATGTTGGACACAAAATTACAGTCTGGCTTGGAAAAGTTTCAGTGGGTCTGGGAAATTTTCAAGCTCTGTTATGGCACGCCTACAGGCAAGTCTCCACTGAGCTCCGTTGCAGAGCTTTAAAACAGAGCACAAGTCTCTGGGAGTGACTGGCACAAATATTTGTTGTTTTCTGTGACCAAAGCACAGGGTAGCTCAGCCTCTGCCATTGCGGGCTAGCACCCCATCCCAGCTCAAGAGATGGTTAGCACTCAACTCTCCCAAAGAAAAAAACATTGGTTTCCAGGTCAGTCTGGGCAATCTCTCTTAGTGTATGTTGTAAGCAATAGCAATAGGTTGGTTTTATGTTTGGTTGGTTGGTTGTTTTTTTATAACTTTCCATATCGGAGCAAGCAGAAGAATACTGAATGGCAAAATCCTATCTTTTGATAGAAAAAGCTATTCTTAGCTGTTTGGTGAGAGGACAACTGAGACTCAATAATATGCCCCAAATCACTGAGTATATTGCAGAAATTGACTTCAAAGATCTTAGTAAATGGCATACTGACGCCTTGCCCTTGACATGTTCTTACTATTGCAGTGTAGACTGAATCAAGGCTATTTTCACCAGTGGATCATCATCCCTCATAGTTAGTGCAAAGTGGTGGGTTTGAAATCTATCAGAATATCTATAAATAGATCAGAAATGCATAGTGATGAAGGCATGAGCATGCAATATTTAACAGAATCTATGAGAAAAAGCACTTGATTACAAAAGTGTTTTGAAGTTGCTTAGTATGTAAGAATTTTTATTTGTGTTTTCCTTTTACCCTTGTTGTCTTGATTCAGTTGAAGCGCTGCAGGTGACCTCCAATCATTGGGCATTTTAATAAAAAAACCAACAAGTATCATCATCACCTCTTCTGTCCTACTCTTAGCTCAGAGATCCTCTGCTACAATAGATGGCCAGTCAGGGGTGAGTGAGCACTCTCAGACCAGAACTAGAAATAAGAGCTTTCCTTCTGCCAGGTACATGTGGTCCATTGAACATTTTCTGCACATTTACATGTTTCCATGTGTGTATGTAAGATCTACAAAGCAAATAGTATAATCCTCAGCCTCCCTTCATTGTTGCAGGACTTCAGTGAATAACTGCTAAAAATAGAAGAACATGCAATCATCTGAGAACAAACAATTTTTTAAGAATGCAGTGAAAAATAGCCTTAATATTCACCACAGTTTAATGAATTCAAGACACCTTTTTACTCAGTCCCTACCAAGCTGGAACATCCTTTCTTTGCAGTTAAATGAAAGTCCTTCATTCTCTTTAGAAAGCTGTTGTGTAGAATGACAACGTAATGTCAGTATGAGTTACATTGACTTTTGTCATTATGTGGCTTTCATACACTGAGGTCTTAGTTACAGTGGCTGGTCTTAGTTACAGTGGCTTTTAACAAGCTAAATTTACTCTGTATAGAAAGAATTTTGGCTAAATCATATTCAGCAAGGAAGAATTCACAACTGATGCCCCTTTTAATTAAAAGACAAAATGTTCCCAGGTTAGGCTAGTCTTAATGTTGCTGTGTCATTAGAGAAAAAATTGTCTGGCTAGTATTTAGGTGACTCATCAAAATGTTTTCTTACTATTTACTTCTGTTTCAGGAAATTTGTAAGGAAAAATTATTTTCAGAACATTCAATAAATTTGATTAATAGATCTGAGGATTTTTCTCTGATGATTATCTTCTCTAGTAGCCACTGATACGGCAGTACAGGGTTCTGCAGCCCCCTTTACCATTATGGTTAACCTTCACTGGAGTAACCAGTGAAAGTGACACCAGGACTAGGACTGGAGATCTGGATCAGCTTCCAAAGATTCAATTTTTACCTCATTGTGGTGACTATCAGTAAAAGTAAAACTAGCCCATGTCTATAGCATTTAGGTGATGCAAATCCATGAGTACAGGCATTTGCCCTGAACACACTACTATGACCACCGAGTTAAGGAAACATGCGAAAGAGAATATTTAGATTAGTGTCATTCATGGATCTTTTTAAACAAATTATGCATTTTTTTTCAGGATTTTGTTAACTTCTCATGATGCTGTTTAAGACTGATGCACCTTCTAAACAGATTTGTCATTACATATTACATGGCCTTGACAAAAGATCTCACTACTTTTGGGAAAGAGACTAGTTTGTCTCCCTGACATTCCAGAGTTGCAGCCAGGCAGAAAACTCTGAACCTTGCTCTAAGCCCAAAAACTTCCTTTGAGTTTTTTTGAATACAAGTGAGAAAATCTATAATTTTTTTTTTTAAGCTGCAATCCCCTGCAGAGTTTGCATTTTTCCCAGCTAGGACTTGTCATCATGTTCCATCATCATGTTCCTGTAAGTGTCCCCAGATTTTCACTCGTCTTTAATCACAATAAATGGTCTCATACTTAATTGGTTTTACAAACTAAGATATCTCTCTGAAAAATGAACTACCATTTAGAAGGACAATGTCCAAAATAAGCCAAGCACTTTCCAAATTGTGCCTCTCAACTGTTTTGTTAAGGGCGTAAATTCCTAGTGTAGGAAGAGAGAAAATTGAGTTAAAAAATATAATTAGGTATGCTTCTAGAATGCAATTGGAAAAGTAAACAAAATCTTTAGATCAGTAGGTTAAGGCTGCAATTTTCTCATATAGTAGGTTTGGTCTGGTGTTCCTTGATGGTGGTTACAGAATTTTGTTTCAGAAACAGCACTGAGACATGATGTTCCTCCAGCCCGTTTATTTTGCCAGATTCTGACTAGGCAAGCTATAATCCCTGTCAGCTGCAAAGTAAGAAAGTAATGCTGCATTTCCGGTTGAATGATTCAATACTGTGCAGAGAGTGGAGACCACAGTAATGTCACACATTAACACCTACAGGGAACTTGACGACAGTAATTTGTTTCACTTTTTTACCAAGGACAGTTTGGGACAGTTAGATTTATGAAGCCATAATAAAATATTAACCATGTCGGTGGTAGAATTACATTCATTTCACTTCCTTGCTCTTTCTCTCTTACTTATTTTTAGTGCTGTTCAAAATACCTTCCTATGTATCTGCAGAGAGCTGTAAAAGAAATATATTGACTTAAATTAATGATTTAAAATGTAATTTCTAATACTCTCATAATTTCAAATGATAATAACATGTTTCCTCAGAGACTTCACTCAAGTAAAGAATAAATGAAAGAGTTATTATATTTTTCCTCTCCTTCCACAAATTTTTGGTAGCTTACTTCAAAAGGGCCAACTATGGCATTCTGTGGGATATTCTCAACATAGTAGCGCTGTCCCTCCCTCAATTCCCTGCCCTTCTGTTTTTCTTCCCAGTTTGTTGTAATGCCCACCCACTGCAGGTGGGAATTTTCTGTCTTCTGACTGAAGGATATTGATACTAGACAAGCAGAGCAATGGTGGTCTCGTTTCTGCATTAATGTGTTAATCCTGCCTACACAAAAATGGCTGTCCTGACTTCTGTATTACAGAGCTGCACTCACCTTCATTTGCCTTCCATAAGGGAGGGGAAAACAGCAGCTGTGCCCCACAATGAGGAACGAAGTGTGCATTCCAGTGTGGAACAGCTGTTCCATGACTATGTCTACTTTCTGTGGCATAAAACCGGTGATGGCAGATCTCCCACACAGGAATATAAACCCGCAAGGGTAATAACTGCTCCCTCTTGCTGATCTTGCTGTCTGATCATGAGTTCTTTTTCAGATGGAGGGAAAGCAATGAGCACGGCCTGATCAAGGGAAGGGATGCCTTTGGCCCATAGCTGTGCTATTGCATGTACCTCCTCAACCCGAGGAGGGTGAAAAAATTGTCTCTGCTTTTCACCTGGGGCTCAGACTTGTGTACCTCTTTATTCAGACTCTTGAACTCTCCCACAGCCTGGGACATCAGCTGGCTGCAGAGCTGGGCTATCACAGGTATCACCATCTTCTCTCAAATCTGGGGGTGATGAAGGTGGCTCTTTTAGCCATGGGGTGCACCTTACTGGAAGAAAGTTCAGATGCACATGAATATCTGAGCCTGACATTAGAGGTGCAAAAGCAGGTATTTTTTACATGACGGGATCTCATGACACTTCTGTGGCATGACAGTAAAATCCATCTTCCTCTAACCAAACCATCAGCAGTGAGTGCATATCTTTTTGGCAAATTGAGAATGGGAAAGGGTGTCCCAGGGCCAAATACAAGCGTATTTGGTGCCTAAGATAAGAAAGGCTGAGGAGATTCATCATGGAAAACTCTGACTTGCTTTTGGAAAGACAAATTATATTTTTTGCAGAAAGAAAAATAATGGATCTATCTGAGTTCAGAATGAATTAGAAGAGAGATACAAACATGCAGAGAACTTTTCAAATGCCTTCAGTAGTTTAGAAAGCAATGCACAGCTTGTCCATGTTGTCTCAGGCTGTCATTCTGTTCCTGTTGCTGGACTGTGTCTAGAGGAATATGTAAGCACTACTTTATTAAGTACAAACATCAAGAGGATTAGGTTGTCTGCTTTCCAACAGTGCTGTAGGAAAGAGTTACAGGCTTGTACTTCTATAATAATATGTTGAGTCATTTCATTCACCTTTTCAAGTTATCTCAGGTGCTTATCAGAGATGTATGGGGAGACATTATTTGGTTCATCATCATCCTATATACACATTTCTCAGTTTCTTCTGAGAACTTCCTTCTCATTTTGGGGGAGAGAGAAGACTCCTGTTTATTCCATGCAAACCCTTTAAACTGAAGGAAAAGTGTCTCAATTCTGCATTACTTTGTACATACTTCACCTTTCTGTGAAACCACTGCCACATATCCTATTTTTTTAATATACTTTTTAAGTGTTCTGTGACTGTTTCCTTTCACTGTACCTTCACTTTTTGTCCTTTGCCTCTCAACTTTCATGTCAAGTTAGAACTGGTGGAACAGTCCCTGGGGCAAGCCAGACACAAACACTCACAGATTTCCATAGCTAAAGGAGGCTTCACTTGTTCTCATCATAAGCTATTCTCACCTTCTTGAAATATCTAATGCAGTAGAGTTCAGCAATGAACAGAGTTCAGAAAAAGAATGGTGTTTAGGCTTTATATAATTGCTGGGATGAAAAAGAACTGTTGGTCTCCATTAAGAGATCAGCTGGGAATGCAGCCTTGGATTTGGGACATATCCTGTCCCTGCTCTTAACAGACCTTTACCCTTGGATGCAGGAAAGGGGGGATGCAGAGCAACTTGCTGGGGACTACCCCATCTCTGGGAGATCCACAGGAGGTTTCTGTGAACAGAATTTTAAGACTGCTCCTTCCTTTACAACTGGTTCACAACTCAAAACAAAAGAAATCCAGCTGTTACCTCTTGAAATAATACATGTTCTAAAAATATGTAGGTGAATGCTGACAGTGAGATGAAGCTTTGCTTGAATATGGATACATTGCCTCTGATTCACCTAACTGAAAAAATTATTTACGAAATTTTTAAATGGAAGATGCAGACATTGAATCTGATACAGAAACAGTGAAAGTCAGAAAAGATGAGCAAATGTAATGAATTAAAATCTCACCTACAAAATGAGGTTGCAGTCCCTTCAAAATTCCATCTCTGAAAAATTGTATCCAGACAACACGCATACATAACATTAAGTAATTTTATGGCATTTCTAGGAATAATTCTTTTTACATAAAGATCACCTGAATCTTCACTAGTTTCATCTACGCTACCATGATGTCATGTTCTGAAGGCTTGAAAAGTTCTCTTCCAATTACACCTGACAGGTTTTGGACATCTGAGAAAGAGCACTCCAGTCCTGTGGCTTCAGAGAGCTGCACAGCTCCATCCCTCCAGGCAAGTGTTTCTGCTCTTTCCAGCTGAACTGAAGACAGATGGAATTTGACAGTTTCCTCTTCAGTTGCTTCCTAAGGAAAATTAGCTAGCTTTTTCTTTTGGTTGATTTAGTCACAAATGACAAACAACTGAAAGCCAAAGGTATTTTCCCACACTAAATCCAGAGATCTGACAGAAAATACTACTGAAATAAAAGAAATAATAAGGAAATAAATTTCCATGCACCTATGAAATTAGAATATTTTGTAAAAACACCTGCAATTTTTTATCTGTGTCATTAATAGCTAATCATGGTATTGGTACAAAACATTAAGTTAATAATAGGGAGCCCACAGGGCCTTTTTGCTAATATTGCTGTGCCACAGCTATGTTCAAGGTAGACAAGATGAGAGATTAATTGCAACTGTACAAATGGTGAGTTAAAAAAGCTGTATCATGGGGACAAAGTGAGTGAGTTCTATAAAGTTCTTCCTACAGCATGTCCAGCTTTTTTTAAGGACTCCATGGATTTCTAGTAAGAAGACCACAAAGGAAAATGTTACATAAATTAATTTGCAAACTCAAGGAAGAAAGGTGTTAGTAATACTTGTATGTATAAGAAATTCACTATTTGGCATATTAAATAGTCTCAGCCTATAGTACTGTAAAGTGATGGAAAATAAATATTCAGGCTGATGTAAGAGACTGGTAAGATAATCTTCACGCTGGCCTTTCCTTTGCCAAGTATCCAGTAATAAAATTTCTGGTCTCTGCAGTCACAGGATAACGAAACCCTAGAAAACTTCCTGTTCTGACCTCAAACAGTGGAGAAAGCAAATTTTGCACTCTTGAGTTTGGGAGTATGTCATATCTATTTACTAGTGTCACATTGTATTTCTTGCTCTTATTTTGGTCCACATCAAAGGCAAATAGCAGCTCAGTCTTATTATTCCAAATATCTATTGATCTAAGGTCCTTAGGGACAAACCTTGCAAGCAAAATTATCTTATGGTTTTGTTTTCTGTGGTCTAAGGGTAGATCTCAGATTTAGGATAGCATGTCACTTTCCAAGAGTATTTTATGTGATAATTCCCGACCATACAACTACTAAGTAGAAAACACTCTAAAAATGACCTCCAAAAAAAAAATAGAACCACTTAAGACCTAACGGGATTTTTTCAATCCAACTTACCATATTTTTTAAAGTTTTTAAGTTCAAAACAAGACAAGAGGGTGAAAAAACAGATGGTTATATATGAACATTTCTATTCCTGTGTATACAAGGATTTATGATGTGCTCATCAGTACCTCTGTGGGCATACATAAAAATATCAAGTCAGCGCAGGACTGATAGTTTGCTGCTTGTGTTACTTCATAGGTTTCAGAAACTCCACTGAGTCTGCTGAAGTCACAGCAGATTTTAAAGGCCTTCAGCAAAGGAAACAGAACCACCACAGGCAGTTACACAGATTTTTGTCTTTGTCAGAAATCAAGGGGTTAACAGGTCGCAGAAAAACTCTATTACTAGCTTTCTGCAGATCTAAATATCATTATTACTTCACTGAATGGAAGGTTTCTTGCTGGATTGCATAAAAATAATTCCTTTAAAAGAGACTTTCTTGCTCACCTCTTTCATATACTGTGCAATACATAGTGCTTATGCAGTAAGATCATTACAAAGGTAATTTCTTTAGGCAGCATTATAAAGATTTTATTGGATCAATAGCTGCTGAAGTATTGAAAGCAGTCATAATTTTTATGGCATTAACAGAATTCAGTTATATGTCACTCAGGTGCAAATGAATAAGGTCTATGGAACTCTATTTGACAGTTGCAAAAGCTATTGAAATAATGCAGGTAATTTGGAATAAAATAGTTGGGTACATTGTCTCAAATTTGTAAATCAATAAAAGCAGGAAATAACTTTCTGCAAAAGACTGACAGACTTGTTTCTTGGCTGCCATGTTACCCCATGACCTGTGAGTTGAGTTCTGGCAAATATGCTACTGAATGAAATACAAAAGTCTCTGTTCCTTGGAAACATAGATGCTCCTTTAGCCTTGCAAAAATTGGAAGTACTGGCCATCAAGTAAAGTATTTTTCTCTCTCTCTGGAAAAAGCTATGAGAAAGAAAATATCAAGCATCTTTTCCCTCAGTTTGCTTCATAGGGGTTATTTTGAGCTACCCATTAATTTCTGAGCCATTTTAATCTTTGTGATTTACCAATCAGCCATGAAACAGTGTAAAAGTAGATATATTTTATTTATCTTAAATTGCTTACCTTTGGCTCCACAACATTTTTTTTTCTTTTTTTTTTTTTCTGATTGGTATTGGTTTTTGTAATAACAAAATCTGATATGACAACAAAGAAGGAAGAATAATTTTTTAAAAAGACCCTTCACCAAAATCTAATTAAATTATTCTAGTAAATTTTGTGGTTTGTTTTGGTTTTTTTTTCCTCTACCTAAGTAAATACATTTTTAATAGGAGACAATTAAAACCTTTCCTCATATTTAAAAAAGCCACAAATTATTTCCAGATTATTAATATAATTTTTATTAAGTTTTTGGAAGCAACCCTGTGTTTTAACATGATGATACCTCTTCAGGTCTCTGCTACACTTTAAGCCTTTTGTTTCACTGACAGGATAGACAACTGAAGGAAACATGACTGAACACAAAATGTTTTATGAGGAGGTTTCATGATACTGTCATTTGACTTCCTGCTGCAGCAGGGAAACAGTGCCAGAGCCCATTTTGTACTGTGGTTTCTATTAGCTCTGTTGGTGCTAGCACAACAGAGACAAATTCATTCCTGAAAACACAAGAAAACCCAGACAATATGGCTGTGACTCTCCATCTTAACAAGCCTGATCTGTACTAGCCCCCCAGAGCATCATGTCAAAATCTTGCATCTCTTCACACAAGCTTCTGTGAGAGCTTAGGCACTCCTTGATGCCTAAGTGCGTTATCAATCCTCCTCACCCTCAATATCCACAGACTGGGGAGTTAATCGAGGCATTTCTCTTTCCTGGTGACCCCATCTGCTAAAACCACCCTGGAAGTTGTTGATCCATAATTTTGCTCTGGACCAATGCCCATTCACCACAGTACTGCCAAACTCCATGGAGTTCACACCCCATGCGCTACAGAAAGCACAAAGCTCTTCAGCTCACAAGATAAAAGTAAAATGTGCCAACTTTATTTAGCTTGCACTGTTAATTGTTTTCTACTCTAAAACACATGCATATGAAAATTTAATCTGGAAGTGCATGCTTCAAAATGTCAGGAAGACAGACACATGGTCAGCACAAGCTTTGTTGACGTACACACTGACATAAGAACTACAAACCAAAGTATGTTCTCTAAATTTATATCTGGTTATCTGAGACCAAACCCCCTGGCTGATCTCAAAAGTCGTTTTCCACAGAGTACATTGAAATGATATGCTAAATCTTGCACATGAGTTGAATGTGAAATTAGCTGTGAAAGGCAGATAAATCGCTTTATTATCTTTTTCTATTTATAGAATTGAAAGGCCACAGAAGGTTTGGTTTGCTTGATTTACTAAGTAGCTCTGCATGAATTAAAGCTACTCTGAGGGTAATATTAAGTAAACAAATACAGTTAAAGAGAATTACTACCTTTATATACCCTGGCATAAGAAATAACCTCCAGAAAAAAAACAAGGGAAAAGGTTTTGTTTCATCTTTTCAAAAAGCCTTTTTCCTTTAAGAGAAATTTTTTACTCCTCTTTTCTCAAAAGTCCATTTCTAATGCTCTTGAAAGGCAACTCAATTATCACGAATCAATTTATTTTTTGAAATGATACTTGCATCAGGTTTTGTATATTTCACTACATCTGGTGGTTTTGAACACCAATTTATTAAACTTGTTAAATCTACAGATAAAATCAATTTGAAAACATGAAAAATCAATATTTCAAAAGTTTCTGAAATCTGTTCTAAACTGTAATGAGAGAAATTATTTCTATAGCTGCATCTGACAGGAGCATCTTTAAATCTTTTCAATATATTCCTTGATTTTTAACTAACTAGGAAGAAAATTATTTAGTGGCAGAACATTAGATTAATTCCTAATATAATGCACTAAGCATATGAAAATAAATATGCTGTACTGAATCTTATGTTACATAAGATGTCTCATAAAAAAAGTCATGTCTAGCCTTTTTTGAAGTTTCATTACTCTCTCAAACTCAGAGCAAAAGCTGAATCAGGTTAAATTAACTCTGCTTTTTCAAATCAAATATAGATAGAGACATAGGAGATATAAATGTTCAGTAATTAATGAAATACCTTTCTACATTTTCTATTTTATTATGATGGCTTCTTTAAATAAGAGGAGAATTTATTACAAAAATGTATTTTTTTACATTTTATCATTTAACATCAGAAGCTTCAGCAGAGATTGTTCTATTCCAAAGAAAGCAATATAGAGGAACAGTTCTTAGTGAATAGAGCTGTAAGCAATATTCAGTCATTTAGTATCTCTCCTTTATCTGCATTGGCATTGTCTTTAAAAGAACAACAAAAATTTATTTATGGAGCATCAAGAGTTTTACTGACATTGGGAAACTATTTATGTGCCATAAAACCTGTACCTCTATTAATCTCCTGACTCCTAGAAGTCAAGAGACTTATAATTCTATTTCCCAGGAACACATTTTGAAGGTGTTTTGTATCTCTTGAATATCAGGAGTCAGAGGACAATCACCTTTTTGAAGAAATATTTTACTCCATTTTGCCTCTTATTTCTCTTCTCTATAAGCTCATGTGTTTCTGTGCTGTGCTTCCATCCTCTTTGCATCACCTTCAAGCTGATCCTTAACGTGCAAAATCTTCCTCAGCCAAACACAGAAGTCCATACAGCAAATAACATGAACTAATAATCCTTCAGTGAACATCTAGCACAGAGCAAACACCTTCATCACTCTAAATATTTTCCCAGTGATTCCCACCACAGTCATGGTAACCACCACTCCATCAGACCATCTCTACTACTCCACTGTTGATCAGTCAGTTACCATCAATATCATAAAAAATACACCTTTGAACAACCATGTAGATGTAAGTCATATAGATGAACAGACATGTCAGTGAAACACAGTATCATAATATCCTCATAAACAAACTCAGGAGGTTCTGGCTGAGTGGACAGTGAGGTGGATTGAGAACCGGCAGATCCCAGAGGGCCATAATCGGTGACACAGGGTCTGGTTGGATGCCTGTCACTAGTGGTGTCCCCCAAGGTTCAGTACTGGGTTAAGCATTGTTTAACTTATTCATCAATGACTTGGATGAAGGAGCAGATGCCTCAGCAAGTTCACTGCTGACACAAAGCTGAAATGACTGGCCAATACTCCAGAGGGCTGTGAGCTCTTCAGAAGGACCTCAGCATATTGCAGAGGTGGGCAGAGAAGAACTTTCTGAAATTCAACAAAAGCAAACGCAGGGTCCTTCCCCTGGGGAAGAATAACCCCATGCCCCAGCACAGGCTGTGGGCCAGCCTGCTGGGAAGCAGCTCTGAGGAGAAGAACCTGTGAGTCCTGGGGGGAACAAGCTGCCCATGAGCCAGTAGTGCCCTTGTGCCCAGGAAGGCCAAGAGCCAGGGATGGCACACTGGAGCAGAACACTCAGCGAAGTTGTGGATGTTCAAGATATTCAGGATATTCAAGAGACATCTGTGCCATGCAATGGGCTCTGGGATGACTCTGCTTGAGCCAGGAAGTTGGAACAGCTGACCCACTGTGGTCCCTTCCAGCCTTACCCATTCTGTGATTCTGTGAAGCTAGCAGTTATTTAATGTGTGAGAACCAGGATACTTCATGCAATGCCATTTCTGTGAGAAGAATCAAAACATTAAAACAATATCTCCAAGCCATCACATTCTCAGATGAATCTCTTCATTCGTTCTATTCAAAGGCAACACCTATTACTTCCCAAACATAAGTTCAGGAGCTAGGATTCCTTGCCATTGTCCTGTAAGAGTCAAAAGCAAGAAAAAATCCCAAACACCAAATTATTTTTCTCCCAATTCACAGCTTCAAAATATGTGATATGCAGCATGCCTGTGAGACTACTCAAATATAATGTAAAATACAGAACTTGTGATTTACCTGGCACAGACTAACACTTGTTTGTAAGTATAAGACAGTGCATCACAAAAGGATGAGCATTGCACACAGTTTATAATGTGTCCTGAGTATTTTTAGTACTGTTTCAGTTCCAAATCAAATGATCAAGAAAATGTAGCTATTCATGGGTATGCTTGTTTTACTTTTCACAGATGGCGATTGGTCAGTATGATCAGCTTTTTTTCCAATACAAAGTCTTTGTGGAACAGATTCTTACCCTGAACCTCTGCTGAAAGATGTGTAACAGTTGCTGAAGAAGTCCCTGCATCCTCAAGTTTTGAGAAACATACTTACTTTCATAGAATCATAGAACCACAGAATGGTTTGTACTGGAAGGGATCTTTAAAGATCATCTGGAGTCAACCCACCTGATATGACTGATAGACTCTTCACTAGACCACGTTGATCAATTATTTTTTTCTTGAAGTGAAATAAGTTAGACCCACAGGACTCTGACTATAATGGCACTGCCTATCAGGGTATCAGCTTCTGCAGGGAGGACTTACCCTTCAGCTCTCCCACCAAGCACGGGATCTTCCCCAAGGCAAAGTATCTGCAGCAATGGGCTGCCATCCCTCAGGATGTGCCAGGCACCAGCTAGATAAGAAGTCTTTGGAATGGTCCAAAACAGTTTCAGAGAGCTCAATATGTACTAAATGATCATAGGCCAGTGCTGGTCCATTATCCCAATTTCATTGCACTAAACAGCCTATATACCATCCATACCAATGCAACAAAATAATTTGATGACTGTTTTAGATAATAAACTTCATTCTCCATCTAATGCTGATGTGCAGATCTTCTTTAATTCCTACACACTAGTACAGGAAATTCTTCCAATTGCAGGATGTTTTGAGGTCTGATTGACTAGATGTAACAAGGCTGTGGTGAAGCACAGCATCTTAGGAGTGAGGAGATTATGACTGACAAGCAAAGGAAGGAAGGAAGGAAATAAGACACTGCCTAGAGGAAGAGTTGAGATGAGTGTGAAAAAAACCAAACTAAAAGGTCAAAGAAAAAAAAAGAAATTAAGTGAAAAAGGAAATAAAAAGAATAAAAAAACAAAGGGGAGATGGCAGCTGGAGGGGAATGTGTTGGAAATAAAACAAGTCTTGAAGCATAGCAGGATAAAAATAATGCATTCAAAAGACCAGTGCCGGAGACTTCCCTGTCCCGGGTTCTCCAGCAGTGTACAAAAAAGTCCTTTTCTCATCAGCTGTCTGAGACGAAGAAGCACTCTGGAGTCCTCTAGTTCGTGTTCTCAAGGCAGTTTATTAGTTCCTTATCAAAAGTAGATTTCTCTGCCCTGCCGAGGTCGACACAGCAAAACTTTCTGAGACACACTGTGCCCTGCACACTCTGCCCTGCACACTGTGTCCTGCAAGGGAGATCGAGGCACACTGTCCGCACTGTCTGTCTACTCTCTCTGTCTGCTCTCCGCTCTGCCCGCTCTGCTCATATCAGCTCTATTCTTTTATACTATCAACTACGTATCTAATGTTTACCATTAATTTCCAATCCGTGACCCTTACATTACATTGTCCAGCTCTCTGACAAACCAGTCCAAAAGTGCCAACATCACCAAGAAGATGGAGGTTAGGAAGAAGAAGAAGAGAAAACATGCCACGTGTAAGAATTCTCCATCTTGACTCCCAGACCCTCCTGTCCAGAATCTCAAACCCCCCTGGACATGGGTCCAAATCTTTCCCTTTTCTTCTATAATTACTGCTATTCTACTCTTTAAACTCTGGTGACTTGCAATTCTTCTTATAAGTTAGTAATTTGTCTCATGGATAAAAATCAAAGCCACAGGCATTCCCAGTATCAATCCAGGTTCTCCAACACCTCTGGCAAGGCTGAAAAGCCTCCTGAACAGGGTTTAGATCATTCTGAGATGCCACAGGAACCCCCTGGGTTCCAACAGACCAGGACCTGCAGAGCTTTTCTGAGTTGAACGTAGTGTTTCCAGGCCCTGAAGTGGGTATAACCGGGGTAAAGAGATGAAAGAAATGATGGTGCTGCTTACCTGTGCTACTAATCAGACAGATTTGCTGACAAAATTATCCTCCATTTTAAGATTATTGCCATCATTCATTCCCATCCTTTTCGCTGATACCCTGTCATGGACATTGGGGGGGGAACTGGGACGGGGAAAGCTCTTCCTTTTCCATCCTCCCTCCCTCTGCTGGGACAGCTCCCTTGGGACGGGCTCCCGGTATGGCCCAGCCCAGCCTCCCCCTCCCATAGGCCNGGAGGGCAGGGGAGGGGAGGGGGAAGCCGGGCCAAGGCTGCAGCGCACGTCTGTACTTGTTCAAGACCAGAAGAAAAAAGAGCGATTCCTGGGCAGTGCTGTGCCAAATGTATATCCTACTGAGACACATTTCACTTTTGATTGGCTCATTTCCCTGTCTTTAAAACTGCTCACAAGTGGTTACACTGGGCTCATGGGAAATTCACAGGCATACCTCACTTCCAGGGGTGGCTATTTTCCTGCCCACCAAAATGTCAATCAATCTCAAACCACCACATAGCTGTAAACAGCCACCAGCTGTGCCGGTGAAGTGCTTTGCTGCATGCAGGCACCATACAAAAATAATGGCCATATGTTCAGTGGGGAAACATTACAGCGTGGCCACATAAAACCCACTTAGAATCTGGACCCATGGCCAACCCCATCCATGGAAATTGGTGTTCTTGGTGCACACACCGCAAGGACCACAGCCCACCACTTCTCATGATTTCTACACAAAATTATGTATTACTTACTGTTTCCTGGACTACAAGAAGTATTTGGTAACACAAAGTGAGGTTTTCCTTCTGCTACACCATGGACAGCTATTCAGTCCATGAAGATCACAGGTAAGCCCTGTGTGTCAGGACTAGATCAAGACTTCATTGCTGCATGCTCTCATCTGGTGCTTTCATTTCTTGCATTGCTCACTTGAGTTTCCTGGTTAATTATCAAAATTGGCTGCAGGCATGAGTCATGTCCTTTAAAACAACCTGATCAACCCATCAAATAGGATATAAAGACTTTTCACTAGAGCAAATTTTTCTAATTGGGTCACAGGCTTTTTTTTTTTTTTCTACATGACATGTCACAAAAAAAGTCTAATTGGTTTAAAACCCTTAATCCTTGAGAAGTGTCCTACCTCCTATGCTGATTTTCATGTAAGTTTAACATAGAAAAAAAAAACCAGTGATACAGATGTTTTGCATAAGTTTGTGTTACATATGTAAGTGCTTTTTCACACTCTTGGATACAATATCACCCCTGAGCTCACATTGGCCCTTGCCATTGCATAGCATGCCCTGTAGCCCTGAACTCCTGTGAGGAGAAGCTTCTTTTAACTATTCACATTTGAGTAATGTACATATTATATTATGTCATAGACAACTGAAGATTTTGCTACAGCTATGGTACTAGTGAAAATCAGAAGCTGCAGGACTGTTTCACATAAGTCCATGGTCCTCCTTGAACATTACTGAGGCAACATCTCCATTTTTTTTTACTAGCACCTTGTCACACATAGGAGCATCATACTGAGGTTGGGTTAAATAATTATTTATGCTGTAATTATGATGGAAGGGACCGGACTAGATACATATTTCTTAAATACATTGCTTTTGGGTGGGTTTCTGCCCCTTCATGAGCACTAAGAAAGCAAAGTGCACAATTGGCCCTTGGTACTGAGGCCTCAGAAGACACATGCCTGGTGTATCTTGTTCACCATTGTCACATTTAAGATTGTAAGACAATTTTCTCTCGGTTGAGATCACCAGGGTTTATTTTTGCCTTCCTCTGAAGGAACACATGACCAGTTTCTAAGGCTTTTTTTTTTCTTTTTAGTCCATGAATGCCACATGATCTTCCCTCTATTTTTTTTTTCATGTAAAATAGCACAGATGTGGCTTTTAAACTTATACTTGAAGTCTGAGTTTTTCCCAAGCTACTGTGAGTGTTTTGTGGCTTGTGCTGAGCAGGGATGTGAGGAAGGGATGTTCTGCAGAGCTTTTGTCTGACCATCTGCTGCATAGTTGTCTGTGGCAGAAGGACAAATTCAGGGCTTGTGCAAGATGGTTTGTGGTAAATTGTCTTCTTCCAAGCGCCTTATGTGATGCACTTCCATCATAAGGGGAGGAGAGACACAGGCCAGTACATGAACACGTGGCCAAGAGCAATTACTTTAACAAAAAATTTGAGCGGTGTCTGGCTCTATAGAGGTAGTACCTTTGGGACATATCTGAAGCATTTTCGTCATGAAAAAGCAAAATATAACTCAGACATCCAGCAGAGCTGATGAAATCTGACCTGCATGAAAATTGTGATTTACCAACTATTTTTCGTCCTGATGTCTGTGACCCTGAGGAAGGTTCAAGCAGAATTCTTTTCTTTGAGTTCATGAGCCATGCAGTCTCTGATCCTCAAAGCTGCCTTCATGTGTTTGCAGCAGAAACTGGCAGCAGCAGGCAGAGCTTTTGGGTGACTGCCTCATGTGTGCAGGCAAGGAAAATGAAGGAAAGGAGGGGAGAGTTTCTGCTAACTCAGAAAGCAGCAAGGCACAATAATGTGGCTGTTGCCATAACATATTATTTACTTTCCCTTTTTTCCCATTTTCTCAATGCCACTTACTTCTTCTTGCCTCCCCACTCACATTATCATCAGAGAAAGAATAAGAGCAAATTAGAGGGGAGGCAGAGGAAGGTAGCAATAATGCCAGCAAGTTGTAGGAGGGCTGAGAGGAGGCCCTGTGAATCCTATTCCCGCAGTTGTCTCTGTGTGTGTAAATATAACAGTCCATCAGGCCTGCCTCTTTTTTTTCCTGGATTTCTTTTCATTTTAGGTTGAAATTTGAATCAGGAATGATCATGAACAAGTTGATCAGGAAATACTTCATAATTACATCATATATGTAACAGTAAAGGAAAGTATGCTACCTGACTCCCTGTAAGATAATGTGTGAATCAGTGAATAGGAGAGAGATTCATTAGCCAGTCATTATCAAGCTGCTGGAAAGTTGTCCTGTCACTGAATCTTGTAATGAAGTGTTCAAATTTTTAAATTAATTTAAAAGAAAAAGTAATGCAGAGACCAAGAATTCAGCCAAATTCCTGAATTGTTAAATGTGCAAACACAAACATAAAATACACTATTGTTCTTTTACCTTTCCTTTGTCACTTTATTTTTCCTCTGCCATCTTTGTGATCTTCTTCTCCACTATCTCAAATGAGTGTCATGATTACATAGAGGCTGTTGCTCTTCAAAGGCTGCTGACGGATGTCCTCTGAACCCCAGGGACCTTGTACCCAGTGGGATTATACCGAACAGACTGCACAACCTGCAAGCCAGGCACACATTGAGGGGAAGGATAGAGAAAAAAACCACCATATCATCCTTCAGTGCCCATCCTCTACTCCAACTGAAACTGCCTCATTTCAGAGTAGCATATTCTAAGACTGTAAATAGACCAATAGCTTTATCCTTCCCTCAGAAAAATTGTATGAATATGTTCTGCCATAGTTTACCCCAGGCAAAAGGATTACAGTACTAAAAAAAAGAGTAATTTTAATCAATGTGAGGAAACCTCAGTAGCATTTAGTCGCTTATGAGAACATTAACATAACAACAAGAACACTACAAATAATTTAGATTATAATTAAGGCCATTACGGAAACATGCACAGTATTAAAGCACATCTGTACACTTACACCTACAACCTGCTGGTTTTCTTATTTCTGTAAGGAATATTACCTTTTCCCAATCTTTGTAAAACACCTGCTGTGAGAGCTTGTGCAAGGGCAGCCAGGGGCCCAAATGCTGATGATATCTTTGTCCCTAATGGAAAATCAAGAAGCACACCATTCCAGCTTTCTGCTGGCAAGAGAAAGGGCATACCTGGAAGATGCATATCTTCCTGACAGAACAAAAGCTGTCTCCTTGCAAAAAGAAAACTTTCTTTTCTAAGCAAATATTGTTTCACTTTCTATCAGTCTACAGCACTGTGGAAAATGGTTCATTATGACAGACAGTGAATTGTTACTCTCCCTCTGTTAACACAAAGAGAGTTATGCAGCCTGATTCCAAAGAGGAGAGATGTGAGCTAAACATGGATAATGCTGATATAGATACTACATATAAGCTTAAATAATTTGAGGAGGGAATTTAATAAGCAAGGCCAGTTGTCAGCTTGGCTGGCAGACATGTGAGTGCTAATGGGACAATGATTATGGTGTGCAAGTGCAGGACACAAGAAAGCTATGTCACCACTCAGCAAATGTGAGTTGTATTTACCAGGCATGAAGGCACTCTTGATGTCTTTGAAATCAGAACATGAAACAGATAACAGGAATGAACCTGATCTCAATATGCTGATACTCTGTTCCCATACTTTGCTTCGCAAGAGAAAACAAACTGGAGAAACATTTACAGAGTTAGTTCAACTCTGTGGGTTAGTGGTCCTGCTCTCTGGATTGTAAAAAGGCAGATCTTGAAAACACAGAGCAAATAGGTTTTGACAACTGGAGAAATTACTTTTATACAGCCTTGTTTTCAACAATATTGGGAAGAAAATAATAATTTAATTTGATGCCCAAATTTGGCTGGGAATCACAAAATACCTGATTTTTTTCCACTGGCCAAAAATATTTGTCATACTTTCTTGATTTAACTGAGAAGGCTGCTGTAATGGATTGTATTTTATTGTCTAGGGATGTCCTCAACACTGGTATCAGGGAAATGTGTCCCCTTATTCATTCAGACAGTAGGAAAAAATTGATTTCAGGAAGCTCCAGGTTGCTAATGACCACCTAATTCTGTTTACTTTACTACAAGGTTACCGTTTGGTCTTCTTCATCATTCCCCTAATGAAATACCTTGTGTCCTTGGGACTGCAAACTGAGAAGTCCAGGTAAGCAATACGAGCACCTCCAGGTCAGCAACCAAGTGTTATTTATACCTTCAGCACTTGCAGAACTGAACCCAAAAGTATCAAAGAACTTCTGCAAGAAAAGCAGATAACAAACCTGAATTTGGCTCAGAAACTGAGTATGTACTTTCATTACAATGTGAAAAAAAAAAAAAGAAGATCTTTCCTGTTGTTCATGGAGGCTCAAAAACTGAATATATACCTTCATTACAATGTGAAAAAAAAAAAAAGAGGATCTTTCCTGTTGTTCATGGACGCTCAGAACAGTGAGGGCTGCAAGCCCACCCAAAATGAAAATGCAGTTGCAAAACAGAGCAGCGAATGCTGGGTCCTGGCACACAGGGCTGCTAGAAGGAACCTTAGGTCCTGAATTTGGTAAACAGCAGTTTGAAACTGGGTACTAATGGATAGTTAACACTCTCACTACTGAACTCAAATATTGACAGTATTGATTTTATTGGTGTTCACTTTATGTATGTGGTTTTTTTGCACATGGCATTAGGATGCATAGGACTTAGGATCTGAATTTCTTTTTTTAGCAGTGATTTCAACTCTAACTATGAGCTCTTAAGCTTTGAAGTTGACACCATTTTTGGTTCTTGGACTTTCTTTAGAACATGTTTTTCTGGCATCATAATACAATTTTCAAAAGTTCTGTCTTTTGTGAGAAGTGGAATGCATTTTAATTCACTTCTGGATATACTCATTCAGGTTTTTTTGCTTGAATTGTGAAAAGAATTTTAGCCATTATCAGTTTTGATGCAGATAAAGAAAGCAACTTACTCACATTCTTTCCCATACTCATATTAAATAATAGCATAATTAAATGGTTGATAAAAATAAACTAGTCTCCAAAATTAATACCAGGTTATGTTTACTCATTCTGAACTGCTGGGGTTTTTTTGGGATTGTGTTTTGGTTTTTTTGTTTTGTTTTTTTTTAAGCAGGAATACAGTGACAGTCACCCTTAACTCTTTTTCTAGCTTAGGCTAGTCATCACAGTACTATTTTAAAAACCCACACATGCTCAAAATTCTATTTCTCTTTTATTTCAGTTTTTTTGTTCCTGAGTAGAGCTGCAGTAATCGGATTTCTTCATCACTCTTTCTACATCGTTCTAGGTTAAACAAACTAAGGTGATTAAAATTAAATGGAGCAAGTAATTGCTAAAGCATTAGTATCAGCAGAAATGCACTCTTTCACTGTACAGTGTATCCCTCCCACCACTGCAGGAGAGCTTGATGTCTGCTGTTGTACAGAGCAGCTATGAAATTTGATGCCTGACACAATTACGTTTCAAATACTAGGTGGTTTTGATTTATTCACAATGGACAGCAGCCTCCACAAGCACACTAAAGGCCTTTCCAGGTGAGAAATCAGGTGATTTGCAATGTATAAAGCACTCTGTTTGAAAAGACTTTAACACACCCAAACATTCTTCTTAATCGTCCCTTTACTAAAATGGTGAATACTTTCTCCCTCGGATAGTGTTCAGACTCCTCATGTGAAAACCTCACACTTGGGCATTGGAGAATATCTCTTGTACAGTCTTTATATCCTACATTTCAGGCAGAACATGCCTTCAAATGCTTTGTCAGAGGTTCACTTATGACAATGTGCAAGAAAATTTAAAAATCACAAGTTCAGATTATCCATGGAGATTTTGCAGGTTCCTAACAACTTGCATTGGATGCTTTAGAGAAGGGCAGTCTGCAGCACTTGTGGCAGGAGCAAACACCACCATCCTCACAGGCTCTCCAGAGTGCTCCAGCTGCTGTATTCCCCAGCAGTCACAGCCATGAGTGAGTGAATTAAGTTTCCAACGTAGCAATCTGGAAGTATCACAGATGTTGTAGGTCCTGCAGGTCCTCTGTACACAAATTGGTTTTGGCAGTAATCCTTGTATGTGCTGGTTTGAGATTGATTGGCATTTGGTGAGCAGGAAATAACCACCCATGGAAGTGATGTTTGCTTGAGAATTTCCCCGGGGCCCAGTATAAATCAATTGTGGGCCAGTTTTAAGAACAGACAGGGAAATGGGCCAATCAAATGTGCACACCTCTGTAGGGTACACATTTTGGGACAAGATTCCCCAGGGATTGCTCTCTTCTGGCACTGAACAGGTACAGGTGCTGCTGCCTCAGCCTGGTTCCTACCACCGCCATGGCCTACAGAGGACTACAGGGGGCTGGGCTGGGCCAAGCTGGGGGCCCCTTCTGGGGGAGCCTGTCCTGGCAGAGGTGGGGGATGAGAAGGATCAGCCCCCAGCATAGAGCTGAGGGCCAGGGAGAGATCTTAGCACCCCCCCACACCTCCAGCACTACCGCCAAGGCTGCCAAGGACATCTCATAATAACAGCTACAGCTGCTGGCAGAGGTACTGGAGGATGAGGTTTTAACCTTTACTTGTGCAGATGGACTTTTTAAAGCATGAATCCTGCTTAAATGAGAGGGAGCAGCCTGAGGAAGATGTAAAAGACAAGGCCTGAGACCGGATGTCAGGGATAGACAGAAAGGAATCCAAGGTTGGAAGGAAGATTGAAGGAGTTGCCTGGTTGGCATGGACGTCTCTTGTAAAGCCATAGAGAATGGACTAAATGTTTTTATAACATGTAGAATGCTTTTAGGGGGATGCTCTAGTCATTGTGCGGAGTGCTGATCTAGCACTGATTTAATGATATCCTCAGCCCCAGGGATGAGAAGAAGACACCTGTTTCCTGAGATGAAGATAAAACAGATGAAGAGAACTTTTGTTTTGGACTAGGAGAAGGCACTCTTAAACTGTACCCTAATAAGTTGATGTAGCCCATGAGTGGCTGTGAGAGAGCTGTCTCATGGGAGGGTGCTTCGCAATGGCAAATTTCCCCAGGCGGGCCATTTGTGAAGTGTGCCGCCACGAGAGAACTGGTATCTTGTGGAGGATCTATGGTATGCAAGAGAGACTCTGCTCTTCCTGATGAATTGGGGAATGATTGTTCAAGGGATCGTTACTGACTGAAAATCCTAGGTTTTGTCTCTTCATGTTGTCAGTGGGAAAGTAAACAGTTGGTGGGGGGAGGAGGAATGCTTTGAAGGTTTCATTCTGGTTCTTGTTTTTCCTTCTTTTTTAATGTTGGTTAATAAAGTTTTCTCTATACATTAAGTTTGGGTTGGCTGTGCTCCTTTTTTGATCCTATCTCACAGCAGAAATTGCAGAAGATATATTCTCATGGGTGCACTGGCACTTGGCTAGTGCCAAACCCATGACATGGTATGATGTTCTGCTGCTCTGGTCCCAGAGATGGCCAGGAGAGGGATCAGGTCTGCAGACTTGAGGATGCTGGGAAAAGAAAACATATTAATACTTTGATACAAGGTTTTTCTACTATTTCTTTCTCATTTTTCCATCTCCGTACATCTGCACTGGATACACAAGATAGCATTTCTATCTCTTTATTTATTGTTGTCTCAGATATTCAAAAACAAAGAAAAAACCAAAACGACAACAAAAAAAAAAAAAAAAAGCCAGTCTCAATTTACCCCTAATTTCTGAACTGTGGAAAAAGACTGCTTAGGGATTTAGTCTGTTCTTTTGATTGACTAGCAGAATCTTCCCAGGACACATACCAGCTTCTCTTTATTTGCATTCTCCTATTTGTGAGAGCCCTGTGACCTTGGATGCTACAGGACTGAAAGTACTTATGTGAAAACTTCACCTTTTTCAAGTACTTTACCAGCTACGTATATCAAATAACATAACAAAGCACCAAAAATACCACGTCCCAAATCAGAGACAGCATTTACCGAGGACTGAAATCAGCTAAGCATTTTTCCGACTTTGTCTGATAAAAGACCATTTTCTTTTGATCCAGTACCCAGAAAATGCACTGAATAACTATACCATAGGAGAGTCCCTGCTGCTTAAAAGTTATTTTGTCTGTATTTATTTATTTGGTTTTATTCTGCTGAAAAAGATATCAACACTGATGAGATTGTCAGCTGCAAGAAATCCAAGTTCTGTTCCTGGATCAGCAGGTCAAAGCTCATCTCCAAAAGCAAAAACATTGCTCCTCACCTGTTGGAACCCAGGGGGTTCCTATGATGCCTTTGGCTGACCCAAAACCTGGTCAGGAGGCTTTTCAGCCTTGCCAGAGGTGTCAGGGACCCTGGAATGATACTAAAAATGCCTGTGGCTCTGATTCTAATCCATGGAACAGGTTGTCAACTTTGTATGAAGAATTTCAAGTCACAAAAGCTTAGATAGAGAAATAGTAGTAGTTATAAGTAAAAATAAAAGAAATTGAGTGTATGTACAGGGGGGTTTAAAGCCCTGTACAGGGGGATTGGAGATCTTTACAGGGGGGTCTGAGGCACAAGATGGAGAATTTTCACATGTGGCATGTTATCCTTTGCTCTTCTTCATAACCTCCATCTTCTTGGTGATGTGGCACTTTTGGATTGGTTTGACACAGATCTGGACATGGTGATGTGAGGGGCACAGATTGGTAATTAATGATAAACATTAAATACATAGTTATTAGTATAAAAGATTAGAGCTCACCCGGGGCGGGCACAGTGTGTCTCTGGACGTGTTCTGTGTCAACCCTGGCAGGGCAGAGAAATCTACTTTTGATAAAGAACTAATAAACTGCCTTGAGAACACGAACAAACGACTCCAGACTACTCCTTCAGCAGCATGGGCTGGAAACCTGGACTTTTCTGTACATTGTGAGGTCTCCCGGGGCTGAGGAGATCCCCACACTCACCAAAAAGATACCTGGGAAGATAATCTTGTCTTTGAAGTACTGAAAAAATACATTTATTCAGTGATGACTAAACACAAAGATAAACATTAGCAACTGAAGCCCAGTTTTCATCACTTCCAAATGAGTGCCCAAACCACAGGTATTAAAAACTGTGCCCTTTGTTTTTTGCATCCATGCATGTCGTGTGGTAATGCACCACATATGTGTCTTGGGTTGAAGACAGGTATCTGCTGGGGAAGGCAGGAGCCTCCCTTATAAACCCCCTCCATCCGAATTAAGCGGCCTTCAGGCAAGATATGGGGAGGAATAACAGTCCTCTACTAATGAGTATAACAAGATAGAAATGAACAATAACTATGGTATTAACAACAACAACAACTACAAAGAAAAAAATCAGGGACTCGCGCGGCAAAGCCAGGGAGAGGGATGGGGGAAGCCTTGCTTCACAAACTCCGTAGGCAGTCTGTCGTAGTAGATGGCTCCGACAGGCCCTCTGAGGAAAAGGGAAGAATTATGAGATGGAACACTGGACTTTTGGTGCGGGGATGGATGAGATGGGTCACCGTTCTTCCCGCAGTCTCAGCAGGGCATCCCAGCAGGGCAAGCAGAAGCAGCAGCAGCAGCAGGAAAAAAGAAGCTCCTGGGTTATGGCGAAATCCTTTTCCAAGCAACCACAGCTCTGAGTGTGTCCTTCGCTCCAGCCGCAGAGCGAGATGATGATTTCCCCACTGTCCCCCGGCTTCCCTTTGCCTGCCCCTTCCCCCTTCCAGCTGGGTCCTGCAAGCTCTTTTGTCTTGCAAATACTCTCAAGTATTGGCCGTCAGGTTCCCCCTGCAACAAATGGGATAAAATTCGATGGGTAAAGAGAACAAAAGGGGCAACACCGCAACCCCCCACATTATCCGCCCCGAATTTTTTCCCATACCAACATGTTACATCAAATTTTAAACCTTTAAATTATATACCAACATCCATCATCTTAATTATATACATATGTACATATAGGTA